>JALBZZ010000532.1:0-21671 GCA_038051095.1 Globisporangium irregulare
GGATAGAGTGCTGTGTAGAATCAGGACGAGTGGGACCTGGAGGAAGAACATTCTTCGCATATTTTATTTTTTTTCAAATTGCAGTCTGTAACAACATCCACTCTCTACCGTAAATCTGCTCACCGATCAGTACCTTGGCAAAAAAAGGTGCACCGCACTATAATTTATCATTTCATCCATTCAAGCATTTCGAGGCGAGGGTTCACCTATGAGGATTCCCTCTCTACAGCGCACCGCTCACGCTCACGCTGGGCTCACCCGCGCGCATCTACCACCACCACCGCTCATTCGCATTTTCGCTTGCGTTCCGAGCCAGTCCGTAGTCTACGCGTTGTCATCAGGGAAAATGGAAACGCGCTCGAGACGCAGCATCCGCTCGCCTCACTCGCCGGGTTTCGATCTCCACACCCACGCCGCGCATAGCGACCGCTTGCCTCCGAAGAAAGCCAAGATGGCGAGTCCGCGTAGCTCTTCATCGTCACCAGCAGCAGCTGGAGCGACAGTGGAGCTAGCGAATACGATTGCCGAGCCTCAGGCAGTGAGTCGGAAGAGCTCGCTGGCGTTCATCCTGACAGGAGGCGAAGACGCACAGGAAGGCGAGCAGGGAGCCGAACAGATACACGAAGACGAAGAGAGTGAAGGTGAAGTGTACCGTCAGGGCCAGAAGCACTACGGCAGCTACCAGCAGGAGTACATCAACCGGAATTCGTCGTATGAGAGCCAGGGACACAGCAGCCAGTACATCCGGCACTACGAGCTAGAGCAGCAACACCGGCCACAACAACTGTACTACCACCAGCAGCAGTACCAACAACAACAATGTCAGCAGTTCCAGCAACACCAACAACTGCAGCAGTATAGGTACCCAACCCCGCTGCCAGCTGCCGCGTTCAACACTTCACAGCGCGTCCCGCGGCTGAGTTTCCCTCTCGAGCCGCGGACAGAGTCGTCCTTGCATAGTGCGCAGGTTGAAAACGGCAAATGGGCCGAGACACAGCCCCGAAAGAAGGTATGAGAACCAATAAAGCTCTTCGGTACCTACCTCTGTGACTCTAACCTGGTAACGTCTGTCGTGCTCAACAGGGGAGCAAATTCTGCATCGTCCCCGGATGTATCAGTCGAGCAAAGCACGCACGACTCTGTTGGAAACACGGTAGGTCTCCAGTCGTAACAAGTCAGCCCTGACAACAACAGCACACCGTTCCTGACTCTTATCGTATCTTTCTCTTTCTTCAGGCGGGTCTATCAAGTGCAAGGTGCCGACGTGCAGCAACCGCGCGAAGAGCAAGGGCGTCTGCTGGTCGCATGGGGGCGGCACCATCTGCTCCTTTGACGACTGTCCCACAATCTCAGTTTCCAACGGCGTCTGCTGGGCTCACGGAGGAGGTACGCGTCATTCACTGCTCAAGACACGTTGGGGTAACCAGGGACCCTCTGTAGTCGATGATTTAACGAGAACTCTCTCTCTCTTATTTATCAGGCAAGCGCTGTGTCGTCGAAGGCTGCGGACGTCCGTCCTACGAGCGCACGGGCAACTTATGCTCAGCCCACTTTGCAGAATCGGTCGTGTGAGGTTGCTTCTCGTCAAAGAATATTCCCCACTACGATAACACACTTCAAACAGCAGCATTCTACCTCGTTCTCCCGACACAACAACTACTGTGACAAAATCTATCTAATTGTCAATCCTCCGAGCGTAAACTAATGCGTTTTTTTAGAAATCCAAGCCCCATAGGTTGGTTCCAGTTCTGAGGGGCCTTGCTGAGTTTTGGTCGGTCATTGACAGACATTTGGACACGAGATAAGGATTTCTGGCCAGGTCCAGGCAAAGAAAGATTCACATGCCTGCTCATAAGCGCTATGCGATTCGTGAGTACTACATGTGCATGCCGGTCGGAGATTTAAGTGTTCAGCACTATCTCGACACAGATCCCTTTGCTCTCAATGATCAACTGAATTCTGACCGGAGTTAGGTAAGTGGCACAGCAGCGTGACGAGATCACTTTCTTGCTGTTTGGCTCTGGGTGCGTCCCATATTTGGTTTTAAATATATTTTGAAAGCTCGCTCAAAGCTCAAATCATTTGGTATCCGAGGACAGGGTCGGATATGTATGGAGCGCGGGATCTCACATCGCTGATCAAAAAGATCAATTAATCTTTTCAGATGGCGCTGTTTACGATATCGGATCGCGTGGGGTTCTTCAGTTCCCGTCTCTAACCAAGCAGCTCCGATCTCAGGCTACTGCGCCACTTTCAAATCCGCCGGAAAAGACATCGACACAATCGCGTTTCCTCCATTGCTCAAGTTGATTGAGCCTCGTATTCTCTACGTTCAGTCGCAGATCAATGACAATCTCAGAGAGAGATCGGGTGGTGCGTCGCCGCGATATGCGACTTCAAACGCTTCTTCTTGTCATGATCTTACTCGGCGCGGCCTCGTTGCTGTTCCACGTGAGCAAGTACCAGGTCTTCTCGCGCGAAGAGAGTACGCTTCATCTCTTTCGAAGCGCTGCTTCAGGGAACCCGAAGCGTCCAAGTAATGGAAGAGCTCACGATGCAACTGCTGGAGCTTCTTTTCGACCACCAGCTCAAACCGTCAGCGACCACCACGAAACGACTCCTACGCCAACATCAAGCGAGCCTAAACGCCAGAGCACGCTTACAAGTGAAGGCCGCACCATGCCGTTTCGTGCCCAAGATGGTCACCAACGTGGTTCGCAGAGAGACGACACACTCGCTGACAAGATTGTGCAAGGGCTCCAAGAGCACTCAAGCTCAGACGAGCAACAACGCAAACAACCTAGTTCGACACCGTCTGATCATTCCAACCAAGGCAATCCCAGCTCTCCTTCGGTCGTCCATGATACAAAACTCGTCGATGTTGGGTCAAGCCCAGAAAGTGGAGCTGGGTTACTTCCAAGTCCAGGGTCACAGGAAACTGGGCCGCAATACCGATCAGCTGGGACACCGATCGCTGTCCAGTCCACTGCTACACCTGCAATCACGACTGCCAGCATGCCGATGTCCTCTGCAGTCCTATCCTCCAAGCCACTTTCGATCTGTGACAAAGAGCGCGATTTCGGACTTTTCGACGAGATCTTTGTTTCGAGACAACTCTTTTGCGCACAAGTGACAGCCCCCGGCAGCAGTACGAACTCGACCGAAGTCTCGTTGTACCACACGAACAGCGGGATCAAAGCCACGGTTTTCAAGAACCTCCAGCTCAACTTGATGACTGCACAAGCGCACCGCCCGATCACCTATCTGTCCGAGGACGGTGGCGGCCATGATCCTCGGTTTGAGTTCCAAAGCGAAATGATCCAGTGCCAGTGCACTGAGTTGACAAATTTTGCGCGCTCGTAAGTTAATAGTGGAGCCAACAGAGAACCACTCAAGATATGGGATGGTATTCTTACTTCTGTAGACGACCGGCAGGATCCGCCATCGACCATTTGCGAACCAAGCCAGGTGGAAACACTTCTGTCTGCCAGTGGCAACGTCTCTATTGTTCACATCCACGAACCGGTGATCTTGATTGCGCGCCGCGATGACCACAACCCATTCTTCCAAGTCTCGAGCGCGCTGAACGCGTGGGTCATGGCGAAGAGCCTCAAGTGGGACCTCTCGCGCACCAAAGTGATCCACTTCGACAGTGGGTACCCTTCGCCCGTGGACGAACTGCATCAGAAGCTGCTTTCTCCGTCCCATGAGATCGTCAAGGGACAAGAACTGGTGGGAAAGCGCGTGCGTTTCCACTCGCTCGTGATGCTCCCGCCACTGGAGGGCTCCGGGCCGATGATGCAGCATTTGAACGACCGCGAACCCTGCCACAAGTCCCAACTCTTCCAGGATTTCCGAACACTCGCGCTTGAGGAATTGGGCGTGAGCGATATCTGGAAACCTCAGTCGGCGGCAGGTACTACTGCTCATGTGACCGTCACGATCATCTCAAGACGGCCCTATAGTGGACGCAGAGTACAGCGCATGTGGCTCAACGAGGACGAGGTCGTCAACAACATGCGCGCCGAGTACAAACATCTCAACGTGGTCTTCCAGTCCGTCGACTTTGTGGAGCTCACTATGGCGCAGCAGATGCAGACCATGATCGACAGCGACGTTGTGATTGGGATGCACGGGGCCGGGATGGTGAATGTCTTCTGGACGCGGCCCAAGACGCTTGTGGTCGAGATCTTCCCGAGAAGAAGGTTCCGCTGGGGTTACCGCAACCTGTGCCAGTTTCTGGACTGCGATTGGCACGAGTTCCGCGGCGGCAAGGACAAAGAAGCTGGACGAGACGAGAACGCGAAGGACAAACTGCTGGACTACATGGAATGGAAGCGTTTCTTCGACTCGCTGTTTAGAACTCGATACGATGCAGTAGTCCGTGACATCGCGCAACGGAAGGCGTAAGTCTAGGTTTTTATTGAATCTTTCTATTGGAAATAGGAACTAGGGTTGGTGGCGCTTTGTACCTCAGGACAAGATATTGGTGTTGAGACTCAGCAGGTCGTACAGCGACATCGAATTGGGGTACACCAAACGCGCCACTTTCTCCACCGTCGAGCCGTTCACCTCGTACATGTACAGGTTCGTGTAGCGCACGCGCAGGACCTTCATGAGCAAGATTTCCCAAAAATCGGTGGCCTGGATCAGGTATTTTTTGTTTGCGATCACGAAGCCGCTGCTGTAGATGCCGTCCGGGGTCGCGAACTTCATGCCCTTGATGAAGAGGCAGTTGTCGTACTCGGCGAGCAGTCCGAAGCGGTTGGCGAGTTTCGCGCCCGTGGCGATCTCAAAGAGCGTCAGTACGCTCTTCTGCGCTTCGTCGCGCTCGTCGTTGCGGGACTTTGCGGTGTTGTTGGTGGTGTTGGTGTGCTGGATGTGGAGCGGGTCCGGCACGAAATGCCGATGCACCTTCTTCACAGCGATGGACAGCAGGACGAACCCGAGCATGCTCATCATCGGCGCCAGCACCGTGAAGACGTGCTTGGGCGGCAGACCGCCGGCACCGTTCTTCATCTCGTGCACAGACCAGAAGCGCATGGGCGAGATCTTGGTCTGTCCCTCGACGCGCTCGGGCATCGCAAGGTTGTAGAAGTCCGCGTAGAAGGCCGCCATGTCCTCCACTAGCGTGGGGAACCAGCTCTTGAGTGCATAGCGGTATGAGAACCCGATGCTGAAGCTGATCATCGCCAGCAGCGGGTCGATTCGCTCTCGGCATACCTTGCCCAGCACACCACAGATGCCAAAGTAGATCGTAAGCAGGTCGGCGAAAATGATCGCCTCGTGGATCACCACCTCGGACAGGTCGCTGAACTGGTTCACGTCGAAGATCACGAACTCGTACAGCGTCCAGAAGCCGTTGATGTACCACGTGACGACTACGAGCAGCGCGCGCAACGAGCCGCGTCTCGACACGGCGACGAACGCGTCGCCGATCCAGAACTTTCCCGACAGAAAGTTGCGGTACGAGATCATGGAGAGGATCATCAGGCTCGAGAGCAGCTCGAGCGCGAAGAGTACCTGCACGTAGTGCACCCAGGCCCAGGAGTCAAACATGACGGACTTGCTGACCCAGTCGACGCCCGTGATCGCGTCGATCGGGTTGCTGTGCACCTCCCAGAGCTCGCTGAACAGGTTCGACTGGAGCGATTCCGAGCCGATGTAGAACCCCGAGCGCGTGCCCGTGACCAGCGCTTTTTCCAGGTCCGTGGGATCGCCGTTCGGGATCTTCTCGAGGCTCCATAGTCCGTCGGATGTGATGCCGAGAAAAGCGTAGACGCGGAAGTCGAGTTCTTGGTACGGATACCCGGTCGAGACGATGTAGTGGCAGTCCACTTGCGTCGCCCGCAGGTCATTGATGAACGTGAGCGTCGCGACACCCGCGGACCCGAACGACCGCTGACCCACAGCCTTGTAGCCCTGGTTGGCAAACGTCACGCTCACCATATACACGTCATCTATGTCGGCTTTCTTGCGCACCAGTAAGTTGAATTGGCCGATGGTCTCGTCGCCGTCCACGAGGAGCTGCGACGTGCAGTCGATCACGGGGACGACCAGCTCCGTCTCGTTCTCAGACAAGAATGTGAGGTTGTACGCCGTGTCGCGCACGATCGCGGCGTAGAGTGAGCGGATGTACTCGTCCGTGTAGACGTGGATGACGTCCTCGTTGATCGCGGTGTCGCAGCATGCGAAGCTGGAGCCGGCGGCTTCCAGGTACAGCATCCCTTGCTGGCGTGGACTAGTGTCGTTCTCGAGAGCTTCGAGTACGAGACGGCTCTCTCGCAGAGTGGTCTCGCCGATGAACTCACCGAGAGCCTCAGACTCGAACGGTCCCTCGGACGTCGTCGGCGTTGAGTCCCCACTGATCACCGCAGTAGCATAAACCGCAGCCTTGAACGAGATCCAGATGTACGCGATCGCTGCCGTGAGAAGCACAAATCGGTGTACCAAGTGAAGCAGCACTCTGAGGGGAACATCGCGTCTTCGTCGGCGCTTGAGCTTCGCGGAGTACGCTGTAGATTTTGGAGCCACGTGGCCTTTCATCTCGTCCAAGGGGAGTGTGGTGGCTCAGAGACTGAATGAGAGTCGGAACTGGAGCTGTGGCCCGATGTCGACAGCTTTCCAGTGACGGGCGTCTTTGTCCGCGCGGCTCGATACACCGATGCATTTGTATTTGTATTTTGGGCTTTCGGTTTCCGATGGAGAGCTGTATTTAGCACTCGGGACGTGAGGCGCAGTGTGATGCTGACGATCATCGCCAAGTGTACTTGATTTGGTAGTGATAGCGCCAGACAGACACCCATCCAACGCAACACGTGGACAGGCGACAACACGGCCGGTGATGCACAATGTACTTGAATTTTCAATCGCACGGGGCCGGCGCTGCGGAGAGCGCGTTCACTGCGGTTGCGCTGTAGATCTGGAACTACTGTGCGATCGCCAAAAGACACTTTCTCGCAGCAAGCAAGACGTGATGTCTCTTCCTCGCTTTGGTCATGCCAGATTTCTGAGCCCCAGGTTGTGATTACCTGCTGACAAGCAAGTTCGCACCAGTTCGATCAAAGTACATGGCGGAAGTGCGCACTAGAGTGGCATCAGTACTTAGCTTTGGGTAAGTACATTTTTCCACAAGCAAGTACTCTATCTATACTTATGTGTGTTGCATAATGTACTTTGTTGGGAACTTGTTCGTGCATCGCACTTATTTATCATAAAACTATCTAGAATAGGAAATCATAAAGTACAACATAAGTGTACTTATTTATACACAGTCCTACTGGGCTGTGAATAAGATAAGACCAGAATAATGACCTGCAATTCCCAACAAGATCCTGGTGATCGATCGAGGCATCTCGAAAGAGAGATGATTCGATAGTTCGTGGAACATTCACGTTTTGCATTGTCGAAGTGCGAAACCCGTTGTCCATGTTCTCTTTCTTTGCAATTCTGCCTACTCCCAAGCAACAGTCACGAGAGGATGCTCGTGTTGAGATTCAGCAAATCCGCGAGCGAGAACGTACTCGGGTAGATGAGGCGCGCCACCTGCTCCACCGTCGAGCCGTTCACCTCGTACATGTACAGGTTCGTGTAGCGCACGCGCAGGACCTTCATGAGCAAGATTTCCCAAAAATCGGTGGCCTGGATCAGGTATTTTTTGTTTGCGATCACGAAGCCGCTGCTGTAGATGCCGTCCGGGGTCGCGAACTTCATGCCCTTGATGAAGAGGCAGTTGTCGTACTCGGCGAGCAGTCCGAACTTGTTGGCGAGTTTCGCGCCCGTGGCGATCTCGAAGAGCGTGAGCACGCTCTTTTGCTCTCTCTCGGCCTTCGATTTCTTGCTTTCAGAAGTCGCGGTCGTCGTGATGCTGCTGGCTTTTTCCACACGGAGCGGGTCGGGATAAAAGTGTCGGTGCACTTTGCGGATCGCGATATAGAGCAGCACGAGCAACAGCGTGCAGAAAATCGGTATCAAGATGATCACGATGATGTCCGCAGGCAGGGACTTGAGCTCGTGTGTGTTCCAGACTCGCATAGGTGAGATCCGTTTCTGGCCCTCGATGGGTTCGATGGTCCCGAGGCTGTAGAACGCATTGAAAAACTCGGCCAGACGAGTGTTGTACTTTGGAAACCACTGCGTCAGTTCGTGGCGGTTCTCGAAGCCAATCGCGAAGCAGATAAGCGCGAGGAGCGGATCGATCCGCTCTCGGAAGACCGCGCCAAGTAGTCCACAGAGCGTCAGGTAGATCGTCAGCAAGTCCGCGAGGATGATGGACTCGTAGATTCTCAAGTTCGTCAGCGGCGTGAGCAGATTCGCGTCGTAGAGACAGAACTCGTAGAACGCCCAGAAGCCGTTAATGTACCAGGAAACGAGCACAAGCACGCCGCGGATATGAACTTTATCACTGACTGCTACAAACGCGTCGCCTATCCACAATTTCCCCGCGAGGAAGTTCCGATACGAGACCATCGCCAGCACGGCGAGACTGGAGATGTGACTGAGGCCGAAGGCGAGCTGCAGCAAGTGAGTCCACGCCCAGGCGTCGTAGATTGACGCTTTCGTGAACCACGTGGGGCCAGTGATCGCAGCGATCGGATTGTTTGTCGACACTTCCCAGTGCTCAGTGAAGATGTTGGTCTGGTCCGAGTCCGAGACCATGTAGAAGCCCGAGCGCGTGCCCGTACGCACAATCTTCACCAGCTCTCCAGGTTGCCCCGTTGGGGCCAGCTGTAGCAGCCAAGAGCCGCGATCCGACCACCCAACGAGCTCGTACACACGAAAGTTGAGGTCTTCAAACGGGTAGCCGATCGACACGAGGTAGTACGAGTCCACGTGGGTTGCCCTCAGGTCGTTGATGAACGACAGCGTGCCCACAGCTGCGGGGCCATACTCGTTCTGAGAGTTGATCTTGTACGCCTGGTTCACAAACGTGAACGTCAGCATGTATACGTCGTCCGGATCGTTTCTCTTGCGCACGAGGAAGTTGAGGTTGGCCATCGTGCCGTCACCACTTGTAACGAGGTAGTTGGAGCAGTCAACGAGCGGCACAATGAGCTCCACTTTCTCTTCAGCTAGAAAGGTCAGGTTGTAGGATGCGTGCAGGCTGAGCTCGGCGAACATATACCGGAGAAACTCGGTTGTGTAGAAGTCACGCACGAGCGGCGACATTGTATCGCACACTTCGAACGACATGGTCGCCAGGTCGTAGTAGAGCGTGCCGTTGCGTGGACTCGTGTCATTTCCCAGTGCTTGGACCACAAACGGACTCTCGCGCAGTGTTGTCGTGCCAATATAGCGGCCGAGGGCGTCCGAAGTGTACGCTCCCTCGGATGTGAATGCGCCCATACTCTCATTCAGCAGATGGATCGAGTCGGTCGACGCCTGGAAGGATGCGGAGATGTAGAACAGCGCGGCGCACATGATCGCGAGCCGGTGGGTTAGTCGGACGACCTGGCGCGGCGTGATGCGCTTCCACTGCGGTGATTTCGACTTGACCTTCGCTGTTTTCTTCTGTGCAGGTGGGGCTTTCGTATGGGCTTTGGCTGGGACCGAGGTGTCTTCGTCGTGGACCGCGTACCTCTCTTGGCATCCACGGTAGAAAGCCGACGCGAGCACGCGAGGTATTCCGAACGGAGTGACAGCCGATGCCATCGTGTCCTACGAGGTGACGGGCGGTACGGTGGAGTTTTCTTGGATGAACCGAGATGCTAGCCAGGGCTTTGACTCAGAGGCGTGCGCTCAATGTTCGTGGCTGTCTTCGAAGACTCGAATTGATCGATCAAGGCAGACTGACGTTGCAGATAGGGAAACACAGGGAAACTAAGGGACGCTTGGCCAGATTTAGATGAACACTACCGATTTCGAGATCCGTTTCACACACAGGAAATAGACTAGCAGTCCACTTGATCAAGTGGTTGATCATGCACGGCCTGAGTAGACGACTTGGGTGTGACATTACTGCCAGTTAGAGTTAAACAGCAGCGTTCAAGACAAACTTCTTTTTGGCTTGGAGCAGGTCATCTTGAAGCTGAAGAGCAAAGCACTATAGTTAGTACTTGGGTGCTGGGGCGAAGCTGACATGCGAGGGTAGGCTGAGGCTTCCCTTGTTGCTTTCACTGCGGAATCAATCCACTGAAGGTTCGTCGTTTGGGGTGGTGGTGACGTTCCTGAAGTTTCTGGATCTTCGTGAGGGGAAACAAAGATCCCGGATGCCACTCCGTAAATGAGTGAGTAGAAGTGCACCACACTTGGTGACGGTGGCACCTTGAACACATGCACTGGATTCAAACGCCCCTACTGGCTGCATCGGCTTTGTACGTCGAGACGTTCAAAGTCTAACAAGTGAAAGTCTAAGCTGAAGCGGACAGACCTGTAACATGAACACGTTGACTCTTTATTGCATCGCCCACCAGACTGGACATGCTGCGATAGGAATCCAGTTGGATACCACCACAGTGCACTCGGCGGCGCTCAGAACGTCCGTTAGTGGCCACGAGATTTAGTACGACGGACGTGGACTAACGCACTCGTTCCTGAGCGCGTTCATTCACTCTGGGGCTTCGAGCATCTTGCCGCTGAGAGTAGACGAACTTGATTCATTTGGCTCCACCATTGGCTGCCGCCGCCCACAGCAAGTGCAACTGCACGGCTCAGGTTCACGCGCTCGCACTCTCTGCTGATTCTAGAGCTACTGAGAGGTACTGAAGAAGCACTCTCAGTCCAAATTTCAGCCCCGAGATTCGCAACTTCTCTCTCCCCCCAGCGAGTCCAAGGAAATTCGATTATGAATGGGTGTTTGCGTTCTCTCAGGACGCACGGCGTGTCACCCCTACTCAATCACCATCAGTCAGTTCTTGAGGCCACTTGAAGATCGGGGACTTTGAAATTGAACGTTGAAGCTGATTGCTCTTGTCCTCTTGCCGTCCTGGTTGAGTGAATGATTGATTGAGCTTTTGAGCGAGTGGCGAACCGAGAAGAGAGACCACTCGATGAGCGCGAGACGGAAACCCGTCGCGATTACGCGGCACGATGCGCACTCGGTTGACTATTGTATTGAGGCAGTGCTTCTCTTGAAAATTTGAGATACAACGATGAAAAATAGGAAATGCATTCGTCAAATTCGTGTTGCCATCACCCTCAAAATAGTCGCAAACCGAACACATGTTTGACAGCAAAAGAGAGCTTTCTATTTCTATTTACCCTATATAAAAAGATTAAATTCGATTGGAAGTGGTAATTCGACACTGAAATACCTCAGCTCCACCTGTTTAAATAGCTTTTTAATACAACTAAAAGGCTAGGTACTTATATTCAGAGGTGAGCGAACGAACGCGATCGCCAAAAAGCTCAGACTTGAAGTGCAACAAGCAAATTGGCCTTTTTGCGTCCCACCAAAAAAGGCAATTTGAGCGCCACAATAAATCAAGTGACGCAATCCCATCCAACAGCATATTCTCTCTTATTCCCACCCTCTCTCACCACGTCAATATCTTCCGCTGTTTGAAAGTTGAACCTTCCCAACAGCATACCGCGATCTGCTTCGCGAGTCAACTCCTCGTGATGCCCCTTTTTCAGTCGGCCATTCAGTCGAAAACAGTGGGACGCCCGCGCCAACGGACCCGCTCACTGGATTCCTGCCGCCTCGACCGTGATGTCGCCGTCGCCGCCGGCTGCATGAGTGAGAAAGTGAGCGAGCGAGCGTCTGTCCATTATGAGCTGCCCGCCTTCAGCCGCAGACTACACAGTCACTACCAGCAACAGTATCGTTGCAGACGACGGGACGGGGCTCATCGCGTCTCCGCCGTTCCGCTTCAGCTTGTGTGTGTGTGTTTCTTTCTTCTGTGAACGTGTCACGTCAAGAAGCTCAACGTCAACGTCAAGTGCGTACTGTAGAGAGCAGCGAGTGCGATCGGATTGGATCACGCGACTTGCCACTTGATCTTTTTCTTCCTGTGTCTCCGTCGCGTCTGGTTCAGCGGCAATTGCTTCTTCGCAGTGGATGACTGACGGACGGACAGGACGGCACGACAGACAGATCCTTTCAGAGACAGGCAGTCAGTCCACCAGTCGATCGATTCTCCAAGGCGATTCTCGCGGCGCCAGTCTGGATTTCCCCTCGCGAGAGCATGCGGACGACGGCGTGGGCGTGGCGAGAGCGCCAGCGCCGACGCGGCGGCTGTAGGTTACTGTACAAGATCGCGTTGATACTACTGCTGAGTTTGCTGGTGATATTGCAGCAGAGTCCAAGTGGCGACAGTGGCGGCGGAGCCGTCCAAGCGGCAACCACGGCCGAGTGCATGAACACCGGCAAAGCGCGTGCCACGAGCTTCCTCGATGGCGAGTGCGCGCCGAACGAGAGCTGCTCCGTGTGCGTCGTGGAGAACGACGCGGTCTCCTGTGGGGAAGAGATGGTCTGCCGCGTGCTCGTCATTGAAACAAACTCAACTACAGGGTCAGCAATAGCAGCAGAGAATGAGCGCAATATCAAGATCGAGGAGCAGTGGATACTGGTACCGATCTCCACTAACAGCTCCACGCTCGAAGAGACCACGGCGAACTCGACCTCTCATGCACAGGAGTACGCCAAACTGCTCTCAAGTGGCCACTTGTAAGTCGCTTCGTACCTGGCTCCTGTGTGCTGTGATGGTGCTACTGAAGTGAGACTGACTGAGCCATCGCTGTCTGCCTCTAGGACCATTGACGGCTGGGGCGTGGTCGACGGGAAGCCCAACATGACACTCGCGTTCTCGGACCAGTTGCTCGCGGGATTCAGTGACCTGAGCGTTTTGTGAGTACTCAGATTATAATGTTGGATCGTATTCCTCGTACAGCAATCCAGTTTCTAACCTCTGCACCTGAACAGAAAGCTGCGCAACCTGAGTCTCCAGTACATCCAACTGCCAGCTCTCCCACAGCTTCACACTCTGTAAGACCAAAATGCTCGTGTTATGAAGTGTCCAAACGTGATTTGTTTCTAACAGCTCAGCCACCAATTCAATTTGCAGTGACCTCAGTGGCGACGGGCTCATGGTGCTCGACCCCGTGCTCTCGCGCAGTGTGTTCGCGAAATCCACACAACCACAGCTCACGCTTTCGCTCCAGCACAACATGCTGATCGAAATCCCGTCCATCGTGTACGACATGCCGACTCTGCGCGTGCTCCAGCTGCAGCACAACGCGATCAAGAAGCAGCGGCTCTCGCCCGCACAGTTCGCGTTTCTCTCGACCCAACTGACGAAGCTCGAGGTCGATGCCGATGCGTTCCAGACCGCGGGGTGCGATGGCAAACTCGTGACGTTCCAGTCCAACCCGAGCATCTCAATCTGCGATCCAGCGCTGTGGGTCGATCTTCCGTCAAATGGAGACTCATCCTCGTCGACACAAAACCAGAAGAGCAACGAGGCAGACGACTCGTCAGGCAACTGGCCGGTCTGGCTCGGAGGCATCGGCACATTCGTGGTGATCGCTGCAGCTGTTGCCTATGCACTCTCACGGAAAGAGGCGCTGAAACAAATGATCCAAGGACGCCGCTTGGACTCACGCGCGCAGGATCAGCAGGGAGGGGATGTGGCGATCTTCCGTGATAACATCCAGCAGCAGAGCGACGCCGAGTGCTATCGCATGTTCCAAGACGCGAAGGTCAGCGACACCTCGACGCTCTCAGTGAACGAGCAGATGTTCGAGTCCTGGCGACGCGATCCTCGACTCATCGTGTTAATTCGACCGCTGGGCTCGAAAGGTCAGAAATCGCTCACCTGGTTCGGAACCTACCGCGAGGACAACGTTGTCGTCAAGACGCTGCCGAACAATGCCTCAGAGTTCGATCGAACGCTATTCACGCTGGACATGAAGACCATCGCGCGCTTCTCACACCCGAACGTGATTCGCTTCCGAGGCGTCGCGTGGAGCAAAGAGACTGGTATGCAGGCGCTGCTTGAGTACATGGACCGAGGCGACTTGCAGACGTACATTGCAATGTCGCGTGGAGGTGGTGGCAACAGTGGGGGTGGTGGTGTCACTAGCAACAACGCATTCGCTGGTGGCTTGGGTCGACCGCCTGCGCTCGCGTGTTGGTGGGGCACGCGGCTATTAGATATCGCCCTGGATGTCGCCCAGGCGCTGCTGTACATGCACACGATGAAGCGTGCGAGCCATGGAGCGCTGACATCGCGTCACGTGCTGCTGAACCACGAGTACAGCGCCAAGCTGTCGAACTTTATGTTCGTCAAGTCGCTCGCCGAGTACGGTGTTCCCCCTCCTGCCTCGTCCCAGTCTGAGCCCAGTCGTATCGCTTTCAAATCTTGCTCGGAGGTCGTGCGGTGGACAGCACCTGAAGTGCTGAGCAGTAGTTCGTCGTCACCCAGTGGTGGTGGTGGCAGTGCATCACTGGCGTCGGAGGCTGTGGATATATACTCGTTTGGGATCATTCTGTCTGAGTTGGACACATTAGAGTTCCCTTTCGAGCGAGCGCAGCGTGAGAACAAATGGAGCGAAGCGCAGCTTCTCGAGCAGCTCGTCGGGGGAACTCTCAAGCCGTCAGTGTCGCAGGCGTGCCCAGCGGCAGCGAGAGAACTCATGCTCGCATGCCTGGCAAAGGACCCGTGCGAGCGACCGACAGCAGCGACGGTGGTGCAGACGCTGCGCGAACTCACAGCTGAGATCGACCGCGAGTCTTCCATCACTGCTAGCTTCTTGGAGTCCGAGCAGGCGACAATAGCGGCGCCGTCTGGTGCGTTGGCGAGATGATGGAAAAGGTAGAGTTTTTGAATTATTTATTGTGGGTTTTCGTTGTGTAATCCAGGCAAAGGTGAGTGATCGAAGGTATGGTAAAAGTGAAATGATAAGTAAATATTAATGTAAGTAGTTGCAGCATACTCCTCTTGTTACGCTGAAGCCGCGTCTTTTCACTCATTGGTCTCCATTGTGGTGGAAGGCTGAAACTCACAGGAACTGTGTCTTCGTGACCAGAAACTGAACCACCGCGTCGCACTTCCACAGTGCTGCCTGCTGCATGAGCGAGTCGAGAATGAGCGTATCCTTCGACGTCACTTGGCAAAACTTCTCATGCAAATGCACGAGCACGTCCAGATTGTTGTTCTTGGCTGCTTGGTTCATCGCTCGATAGAGCGTGGAACTGTACTCGCGCTCGAGCTGCGCGTTCAAGAACTCAACGATCGTGAAGTGGCCGTTCGCCGCAGCGTCGATCATCGCACTGGCAGAGAACCCCTCGTTTCGCTCGCAGCGCAGGAACTTGAGCATTTCAAAGTGGCCGTTGCGCGCAGCTCCGTCCATCGCGGCTTCTGTGCAGCCCTCGGCTCGGTTCACGTGCAAGAACTTGACGATGTCCAGGTGTCCGTGTGCTGCTGCCTGATCCAAGACGTCAGTGGTCCATTCGCCAGGCTGCTGCTCGTGAAGGAATTGAAGAACTTCCAGGTGACCGTTTGCCGCAGCTGCGCTCAGCGCTTGCGTTGAGAAACGCTTCTCTTCTTGGTGCTTCTCGTGGAGATACTGAACGACAGGCAAGTTGCCACAGGCAACCGCTTCCTCAGCAGCGCAGCACAGAGGACGCTCTCCGCATAGCTGACCAAGAAAGCCCATGGGGTGCACTTGATCAAAAGCCCACGTCGAAGAGAAGGCTGTAGAATAATGAGACGTCGCCCACTGCAGCAGCTCCAGCGAGTGTCGTCCCAGCGCCTGTTGCGTGGACTTGAGAATCACTTCACCCCGTACTTTTGGCCGATGTTCAACCAGCCACTTGGCGATATGGAGGTCGCCATTGACAAGCGCCATGTTCATCAGCATCGACGGTGGTTGGGGTTGCTGAGTGCAGTTGGGTCTCTGTTCTTGGTCTATGGTGTCTAGTGTCCAGGTGTCCACCCACGGAAGCAACTCGTAGAGCTGGTACTCCACCACATAGTGCAGCGCATCGTCCAGTCGCCACTTCTCGTTGCCTCGGTACGCCGGCGACTTGGAGATCTCGTACACCGCTTTCACGAGCGATGCGTCTCGACTCGCGCACGCCAGCTGGAGGAATTTGCCGCGTCTCGCGAGTATATGCTCCCACGGGATGCGGTTCTCCAAAGGCACTCCGTTCCATCGCAGCCAGAGCCACCCGACGTCGCTGCAGTCGCGCTCCATTTGCAGCAACACCGACGGGATCTGGACCTCGGGTTCTGTGGCAGAGACTGGTCTGCTCACAGGGTTGGAAGTGAAAAGTGCGGTGGGCCTAAAAGCTGTGGTTTTGCGCACGCTCTTCTTGCTGTCAGCGGTTTTCAAAGGACTCGTGGTTTTGCACTGAACAAACCCCTTCTTGGTCAGCGGTGACATGGGTCGCAACTGGCTCTGTTGAGTCTTTTTGAGCGACTTCTCTGCCAGTCGTTGCGATCGCCGAAGCACGAAAGCAATTAGTTTCATATGGCCATCTAGACCATCCTTCTTGAGCTTGTTGGTGAGTCGCTCGGATCGTCGCAGTGGAGAGACGACCTTGACTTGGTGCTTCTGATGGCTCTGCACAGGCGAAGAAGTAGCTTTCGCGCGCTTCAGTCGAAGGCGTTCCGATCGTCGCAGTTGAGTGGGAGTGGCTGTCATGCTGCCGTGTAATTGGGAAATGGATTAACAGCGAAGCAGCCAAGCTCCAAAAGTAGTAAAGAGCGCACTCCAACAAAAAGCTCTCCACCTGGTCTTCGCTTCCAAAGTTGTATCGACCATCACTCACCACAAATTGCATCAAACGACCACCACTCATGCTAGTCAACCGAAACGAACTGCTGCTGGCTGTTCGTTCGTTATCTCCCCCACGTCGCACATTCTCACTTGCTCGTCCAGTCCGATTTCTTGAAAATGCGCGAGCGCTGGTGTTGAGTCAATCACACCTCAGTCTGTTGTTGCCGTTCTCTACCATGCTGGATTGGCCGGATCTTGTCGGAGACGACTATGCGGTCACGAGTATTCACGACAGTGTGTGGACGCGACAACATCAGAGCTATTGAGCTCATTGGGCTTCGCCAATCCGAAGTTTGCGCGAATGAACGGGAAATCTTGTGTGGCAGGCGTGACGGATGTCATCTTCCGCCTGGACACGCTAAATCCGGGAGCGCTTCGTCTTACTTCTACGGGGTTACCGTCACGGTGGGATGCAGTTCTCAGAGTATCGCCATTCGGGTTGAGCTCAGCAGCCTCAGTGATCTCGGTGATCTCGTTCGTATCTCGATATTCACACTCGAGACACCAACCGAGTGGATTCCAATACAAGAACGCGAACTTCAGCGCCGCATGTGTGGCGACAGCAGTGACGCTCAAGAGAATGATCCGGAACAGCGGCTTGTAGATGACCCAGAGCACCTCCGTCGGCGTGCTCAGGTGGAAATCGAGCGGCAGGAAGAATACGTTGCTGGTTCCCGCACCGTTCGTAAACGAAGTCGAGTCGACCTTCCGCTGGTTCTCGAGAGCGACGTTCTACTCGCCGATCGCAAACACCTCGTCGCGGTTCCAGTACGAGACGTCCGACACGATGAGAAAGATCTCCATGGGGATCACGAACGTGTACCTGAGGATCTGGTACGCGCACTTCTCCTTCCAGAGCACGAACGCGTCCCAGAGGACATTCAAGATGATCAGCACGAGCGCCCAGATGCACAGCGACGACATGTACGCCTGGATTTTGCTTTGTGGACTGTTCGCCTACGTCCAGACCACAGCGTACGGAAGGATGAGCAGATACGAGAGCAGCTGGGAGACCGCCACCATGACCATCGCCACGTGGCTTCGATACAATGTGTACGCCAGGAACCTCACGCAGCCCTCTCGAATGAAATTCTCCACGCTCTCTGGGTCCCTCAGTCGAAACGCAGAGACCACGAGTCTTGCGGCGATCTGCAGCGCGCTGAGCACGTTGAGAAGCAACAGCGCGACGTCATTCACCAGCTGCAGAGCGTACAGCTGACCGTAGGTGAAGAAGTTGACCGTCGATGTGTGCGAGACGACCAGGTTCCCATTCGCGTCTGCTGCGAAAGTTCCATAGTCGCTGACACAATTCTCGCGGATGCGGTACTGGAAGCCCATGACGCTGATGTTATCGATCGTCAGGTACCCTTTGTCGCTGTGCAGCACCCTCAAGCTGGCCGCGCGGAAGCCAGCGAACGCGCTCTCAAAGTAATTGGGCGAGCCATAGCTAAAGCTCGTCGATCTGGACCTACCCGGTCCCGTGTACTCAAAGCCCTCGACGTACGTCACTTGGTGAAGAGGCGAACTCTTGCCGATCACCTCCAAGAGTGCGACCCGCTTCACCTCTTTCTTAGTCCTCGGTCGAGCCATCCAGCCGTGAGGAATGTCAGACGTCTGCATGCTGTAGCGGTACTCGAAGTCGTGGACGATGCGCGCATTGCAGATGTGCGGCTGGCGGTTCAGCTTCAGCAGCTTGCAGCACCCCCAGGCGACCAAGTCTGCGCGAACCGAGCTGGTGAGTACCAGACTCGAGACGATTGCTTGGCCGAAACCTGGAGCGCCGGCAGTGCAGTTCTGCGCCAGCAGGATGCGAAACACGGGCTCATCACTGCCCAGCACCGTCATCCGCTCGCACTTTTCGAGGAACGAGCTCTAGCCGTTTGGTCGCAGGAGTTCGTGGCCTGGTTCTGTCAGGTTCACGACGAGCTTCAGAGGCGTTGGCTTCAGCGTGTAGAAGCTCGGGTTGCCCTTGAACTGGAAGGTGTCATAGGGCCCCAGCCAGTTGATCTTGAATATGATGTCGCGGACATCGAGGGGGACGAGAAAGAGCACGACGAGCAGGTTTACGACCAGCTCCAGCTTGTCCTTGGCGTATGGAGAGACGCGCTACTTCATGGCTGGAAGGAAGGTGACGATTCTCAACGCCACCGACCGACCGACCGACTAACTGACTGACAGAAAGACAGAAAGACAGAAAGACGTGGTCTGCTCACTCGCTCTTCTTCAGTGTCGACATGAGCACGGAGCTGTCTGACGCTCACATCAACGCCAAGTTTGACTGGAAAGTATTTCTGAACGACCGCGAGTTCGACTCAGACTATTTGCAGACAGAGCCCTTAAATTAACTGGAAGCTCATAGAGTGAGTGAGTCTGGACAACCTGAACCAAAGTTGTGATATTCTTTTGCCTCGGATACATACACATAATTGCTGATACATCGGATCCAAACTATTGGTTGGGCTTGTTGACACAAATTTTAGACGTACACTGGCTTTTCTTGCACTTTACTACGGTCGAATCCGAGCAACGGCTGCTGCTCGGCGTTTCTTCTCCTTCTTTGTTTTCTTCGCCTTCGAGTGTCTCGCCGCGATACACACAGAATCACGGTCCAGAATGCGACGAACACGCTCGTGGGAATGAATACCAGCTGATTCGCTTTGATTGCGTCCCAGAGCTTTGCCAGTCTCGCCTCGATGGATGCCGATGACCACGAGGCCTGGTCACTTGGGTCTGAGGAGTGAGTGGTGGTAATCGGGGGTGCTATGTCCTTAGCTGGGTCGACATCGCCTGGAGCGTAACTCAGAGGGACCAGTGGAGCCAGTGGAGCGACGTTGTAGGTGTCATGCTTCCTGTGGGCTTCCAGCGTTGGCACAGGCTTTCTAGCACACCGTGGGACATTCGAAGACCCTGCGGGCTTGGCGATGGCTTTGAACGGATGACCGGGCCACGCCATACCGATCTGTCCGTTCTTGTCGCTCATGACTTGAGGCGGCTGGCCAGCGTACCAGACATCCCCACTGCCCGTTATAACTCCCTCGAGGTACTCTGAAGCCTGGACGACGGCATCTCCGCTGCCACTGATAGCAACCTGCACGTGCTGGCAGTTGACGTTGCCAAGCTCGGCGTATCCCGAGCCAATAACGCTCACAGTCTCTGTGCCGCACGAGCCGACCTGCGAAGCTGAGATGGTACCCGAGCCAGAAACTGACACCTCGAGGTTGTCGACATGGAGATTCGGCACATCCCAGCAGATATCCCCGCTTGAGATCACCGAGAAACTCGCCTTGGACGTTGAAATATCTGATGTAACTGCTACTGAGCTGGAGGTAAAGATCTTGATCTGTGCGCCACCAGCGGAATTCTTCACTGTCAGCAGCGCAAACTGGAACTCGGTCGCCTCGATCTGTAAATCTCCCGAGTGGCTCACGCTGAACGACGCGCTACTCGCTCTTAACGGCTCCTTGGACGTGACAAAGACATTGCCGGACCCCAAGACATCGATCGCGATCTTTCCTGACTGAACTCCAGGGCTGGCGTCGCTCGAAGTAGAGAGCACTTGGTCTCCTACGACCACGTCGCCTGATCCCAAAACACTCAGCGTATACACTTGGTTGGGCTGCGTGAGGATGACTTCCGTCACGAGCTGAGCACTTGGGCTCAGCTGGACTCGCAGTTGACGTTGATTGTCTTCACCCATTGTTCCAATCGCGATAGAACTGTCAACAGCGCCCCCAGAGGCGCCTGTGACGCGAACGATCGCTCGTGTATCATCTGCGCCTCCGACTGTCCGGTCGAATGAGATAAACACGTTGCCTGAACCATCGATGCTGAGCGTCTGCAGCGTCTCTCTTGGGTCGTCGGACGTACTGCGGATCGTCCAGGTCTTGGCGTCGTCCACGTCTTGAGAAGGGTCAACCAGGGCTTCGACTGTGAGCGTCGCGTCAGTCTCTTGCGGCTGCAGCAGCAGCAGCACTAGGCAGAAGAGCAGCACGATCGCGAGAGCGCTGGTCGCGTGGCGTTTGGACCCGCGACGAGGCCGCAGACGCATGGCCGACAGACTCAGAAGCTCAAGGCGACGGCGTCGTGAAGCTCTTCAGTTGCAAGTCCAGCACTGACTGGGAGAGGCGAGACCTGAGCATATCCAGCGACATGCAACCTGTTAGCTAGGGAAGTGAGTCTAAAACCTTTTTATTATGAAATAGATCAGACATACACGAATTTCACTTCAACAAGCGTCTGTGCGACCCTCTTTAAATTATCAAAACGTTAGAGTGATTGCAACCGTGTTTTGGAAACGGTCAGGCACATTCTGGAAGTAGGAATGCGTGTTTTGCATGCGAATGTCAAAACACTCAAATAGGTTGCAACCCGCTTTTGCCGACAGCACGCCACACGCAGGACCACCTCGCCACATGGGAGGCGTCCTGCGAATCGCTCGGAACGAATGCAAAGTTGTCGTCTCCATGATCACTTAAGACATGGTCGCACCGCACTCTTTCGTCTGCCGCAAGAGTAAGATTGGCGCGATCGGTGATGGTCACAGCAGAGTCCAAGCAAGTCAATCATTTCCGGTATGGATGAGTATCGAAGGTCACCTGCCAGACACCAGCGTACCGAACAGTGACTTTTAGGCCTTGCAGCTGCATACCAATGTTTTAATGATCGTCGAGCTTTGGCGGGCGATGTGTGGTTCTCCCAGCGACGCATTTCTAAGAACTCGCGACAGAAACTGTAAGCATGGCACCAGCTGAAAAGCTCACAAAAAATCTAGACTGTATATACTCCAAGTCGGCGGCAGTTGCAGCGCCTCGACCTGCGTGTTTGAGTCCCCATCAGCCACTCTCTTGTGCGTTGATTTTTACGTCGACTGACTGTCAGTTGACAACCAATTTCAGAAATCAGCACAGTCACCTCGTCGCCGACATTCTGGAGCCAGGAATGATGGTGCA
>JALBZZ010000533.1:0-21620 GCA_038051095.1 Globisporangium irregulare
AGCGAACGCGCGCACGCCAGTCGACGAGGCGGTGAGCAGGAGTACAGCGAAGAATAACTTGAGCATTGTGAAGAGGGAAGAAGTCGGTGTTTGTGTGTGATGCTTGGGAAGCTGGTTGTCAAGTGCGTGGAATCCGGTGGATTGGAGAATGAGGTCTTGAATTTGAAGCCTACTACAGTAGTTTGGGTTGGTACTGGTAGTATAGTTCGTTGTCATGAGAGGATCAGCCTTCGGGGTCGATATAAATGCGACGGTGTGCACGGGATATATATATATACTAGAACTGTCCACCATTGCCATTTCCAAGCCAATGTGCGCCGAAGTTCTCGCCTTGCACCGTCACCCTCTGGGCGAACTGGTTGATTGATCCAAGTTTCCGGATCCTTTGGAATTGTGGATCGCATGTGGAGTACCGTTTCGGGGATATCAGGAAACTCATTTGTGCTCCGGGAATTGCGATGCTGCAGGGTGCAGCAGGGGGCGAATCGAGCGATGATCGAACTGAATGGAAAGCCTGGAGCCCGTGGTGGTTCTCTGAACCCAAAGGATCTCTCTGCGAAGCTCCACGTTCATTTTTAGAGCTTGCTTGTGCCCTGCAGTGTTCTTCTGGAACACTCGTGAGGCGATTTATAGCACTTGATCGACTCTCCCCCCTCCCCCCCTCAAAAAAGCGCTCGCAGGTACTGATTAATGCGCCTTTGACTGCACTGATTAAAAGAGGCGACATGGGGACGTCGAAGACGAGGAAGAGGCAGGTTTTCGAGGTCCGGTCGGCGGGACACGCACGCCGCCACTCTGGTCAGACCAACCACTCGCGATGGATCGGAATGGGGAAGAGTGTGACTGGGAGAAGCTGGGGGGGAGGGGGGACGAACTTCGTTTGCCAAAGTTGTTGCGGCGCGCGTCTACTCGGTTGAGAGATTGTCATACGTACTGCGGGTGAACGAGCTGCTGGTGGTGGTTGAACCTGGTCCTGAAAGTGGATACCGGTAGCAGGCAGAGAAGCCAGTTTGTATCGCTCAAGTCATTGCAGATTTTGTCTTAACTCAGTACATAGTCCAAACCAGCCACACCATATTACCTTTTTAACAAAGCGAACCACGTGGTGTGGCTTGCAATCCCGTAAACTGCTAAATCAAGATGCAAATGTTCAATTGCAAACAGATCCAGTCAAGAGGATTTGAATTGGTGCCTTCTCTGCAAACCTCTGGTGATTGCCACTCAGGATGGGGAAACACTCGAATTGGCCTATGCGCGCGCACGGCCGAGTGATTGATCACGAGCGTGGATGACCCGTTGACTACCGGGCTCGTCACCGCAATCAGCAGGAAATGGAGCTGCTGTTTTTGTGGAACAGCTGCAGTGATGCTGAGTGAGACTCCCGGCAGCTCGAGGGGTTTCCGCCGTCTTGGTAGCTGCTGCTGCTGCTGCACATTTGTGTATTAAAGACGCAGACGCGAACAGGAAGATGGTTAGAATGGCGCCA
This sequence comes from Globisporangium irregulare, assembly GCA_038051095.1. NCBI lineage: Eukaryota > Oomycota > Peronosporomycetes > Pythiales > Pythiaceae > Globisporangium > Globisporangium irregulare. Next base: position 1,487 of record JALBZZ010000533.1, read on the forward strand.
TCACCGCGACGCATCCGCCGAGCAGTAGCGGCGCTTATGCTCGTGCTGGTGCTCAGCTGCATGGTGCTGGCGGTCACTGCGCAGAATTCGCCACAGCCGACTGCTCAAGCAGTTCGAGCACCAGCGCCTGCAGCTTCCGAGCCATTTCGTCCAGGGACAGTGACGCCTGCGAGGAACACCAGCAGCTCCAAGAACGCGACGGCGACCACCAAGACCGAGCAATACGTGAGTGTCCACCTGTGCACGCAGAGCTCCGTTAATTTGCAGTGCCTAAGACTATACGGTTCGCTAACACTTCGTTTGTGGCTAACTCGAATGCTTACAGGCTGGCTGGACGCAGGTCTTTGATCTCAAGGCGCTCGACGCGTTCGTAACAAAAGGCGCTCCTGCCAAGGCGACTACCACCACTGCCACACCACCACCCGCGAGCGCCAACGCTACTGGCAATGCTACAGCACCAGCACCAGCTCCAGAGAGCTACCTCACAATGCGCGCGAACCGCCGCATTGGCTACAACAAGTACTCGAACGGGTACATCGGCGGCGACGAAGGTTATGTGCGCGAGGTCGGCGGACTCGTGGATCCGACCAAGCTGGGCGTGCCCGAGAAGCTCTTTGTGACGTTCTTAGGAGATCCACAAAGTGGTTTAGCGACGGTGCGAGACGGGAACCGGCGCTTCTGGAGCTACGACGCGGCCAAGAACATCATCACATGGGTCACGGACGAGAAGCTGGCGCTGCAAGTGCAGCTTTTCCTCAAAGCCGATACAAAAGACACGCTGTTCTTCAGAGCCGTCGGCAACGACAAGGAACCAGACAGGTTTGTCTCGTTCCGCGGTGCGCTGCACGAGTCCATCCTCGTGTACACGAGTGGGCTCACGCTGGTGTCTCTGCTGACCGAGAACAGCTTCTTCCTGGCGCCGAGTGCCAAGAGCAAGACCACGGCGACTACAACGACGCTGAATGCGTACAACCTCAAGCTTCGACGAACAGCGCTGGAGAAGCAGAACGGAGCAGGGCCGTCAACGGCGTTCATCGCGTACGACTTTGCGCTCGCGGTGCTTCTTGGGAGGAGCTTCAACGAATTTGCGATGCCGAACCCGGGCATCTACGACCTCTACAACCTCATCCTGACCATGGCGCAAGTGGTCGTGCACGACTTAGGTGACGAGTACGAGGCCAAGTTCCCATCGCTGGGCAAATCGCTTCCCGGGAAGATCGACCTGAACGAGTTTGCGCTCGCGATCAACGCAAGCTCTAACACGTTGATGTACGTGGGGATCACCGTCGCAGCGCAAGCGACAGAGACTGTGCGCCAAGGAGGTAAAGATGTTGGAGCCATCAAATGGGGTGCCTTCATCGGCACGATCATGGCCCAGGCTCAGCTACGCGGGCTCGACTCCAACACGTTCGCGTTCGCCACCACGACAGTCACATACACGGAGGTGCTGAACCAGTACTACATGCACTCGTGCGTGCTCGCAAACCTGCTTCCCGATCTGCCCATTCTCGAGAAGCTCAAGCAAACCGAGATACTGTACCCGAGAGGCTCGCTCGATCCGTACCTGGAGAAAGGCAAAGACGGCCAGTACTGGTTCGAGTCCTTCACGGTGCTCAACATCACGTCTTTCAAAGCCGCGAACATCCTACCGGAGCTGGGACTGCTCAACCATCTGCCGAGCGACTTTGTCGCCAAGAACACGATGGTCGGTGACGGCATCGCCACGGCGATCACGCGCGACGTGACCGCGCTCATTGGCAAGAACGACATCAAGGCGCTGGCGCTCTACGCCTCGGAGGACTCGTTCGTGGCGGCGTCCAGCATTGCGGCGACTGTGTGCCAAGACGCGTCGAGCGAATCGACGACCAAGCTCAAGTTCTGCGTGATCCCGCAGATCCTGTCACAGATCAGCGGGCTCGCGATCTCGGACCGCTCTCTATTCAGCTCGAACGTCACGACGTCCGTGATCCCAGGTATTGAGATGGACCTGCAGGAGTACATGCGCCAGCTGATCAACAAGGACCTGCAGGACAACGTCATCCAGACGCTGTCCGACAAGAAGCAGGAAGTAATGACGTTTCTCAAGAACAACATGGACAAGACCGCGTCAGCGATCGCGAGCGCGACGCTCGAGCCGATGCTGATCAGCAGCTCGCAGGTCGCAAAATCCCAGGGAGCGCTCGCCGAGCACCTGCAGAGCGTGAGCGTGTTTGATCGCGACAGCCGCGTGGCGCAGTTTGAACAGAAACTGGTGCTGCTCAAGAAAGGCACGGACACGGCAAGCGGTGAGAAAGACAATCTGTTGCAGAGCGTCAAGGAGCTCTCGAAGCGCGCGATCGGCGAGGCGGCGGTGAACTCCGTGCTCGACATGTTCAACACGGCGATCTCGGCGCTCAACGTGTTCAACCCTGTCACGGGCTTCAACCCGGCGAACCTGGGCGACCTCATCGCCGACTCGAACCAGTTCAGCAAGAGCCTAACAAACCTCGTGCAGACGACGCAACTGAAGAACTACGTCGCGGATGACATCGCACAGAAGCTCAGCAGTCTGTTCGTGCGCATGCTGAACGCGAATGAAGACGTCAAGCGCGTGCGAGACGCCGTGCAGCCGATGCTGAACGCTGCGACTAACAGCCTCAACGCCACGTCGCTCGACCAGCAAGCCGCAAACTTCATCAGTGTTTATGGAAGCTACCGACCGCAAGTCTCGCAGTCCGAGGTGGAGCAGATCAAGGCGCTGTTCACCGAGATCGTCGAGGCTTTCTGTGTGATTATCGACATCGACGGGTACGCTCCGTGCGTGACGATCCCCGGATCCGCGGTCAAGGTGTTCGGTGGACTGGTCGAGAGCGTCGGGTACTCGCACGAGGCGATCAACATCCTCTTTGAGATCGCTCGCTCGTCCGTGAACTTGCAAAGCGCGACGCAGATGCAGGCGGACGCCGAGAAGCAGCAGAAGACATCGACCGATAGCGTCAAGGCGTTGCGCGCCAACTGGGACAACAGTAACAAGACCCGTGATGAGTGGTGGACGCAGTGGAAGAAAGACCAGAGTTACTCGGACGCGGTCTCGAGCATCGGGCTCACGATGAACCAGGCGCTGTTGCTGAGCACCGTCGTGTCGTTCTGCAACTACAACGCGTATGAGAACGGCGGCGTGCCATCCGACATTTGTGCGTCGACGGTGTTCGCCGGCAAGCCAATCTCGAACGAGCAGATCGAACTTCTGAGCAGCTACAAGAACTCGAAAGCCCCTAGCGTCGTGAAACTCAACGCCGTGATCCCAACCAAGCCCCAGTACGGCAAAGACACGGGGTTTCTGGACATCGCCAAGCTTATGGACGGCGAGAGCGTCACACTCCAGCTGCCGCTCAATATCACGTGGCTTCAGAACCACAACTGGCTCCCCGATGCAGTGACGAACCTCAAGTCCACCGTCATGTACGTGAAGAGCTTTGATCTCTACCTGCCGCCGCGCTTCTCGACGTTCCAGACAAAAACCAGTAACGCTGCAGTGGAGGTCAAGTTCAGCGGCACGTCGTCCTTGGGGCTCGCTCTCGGTGGGAAATCATTTGAGATCCCGCCGAGCAAGTTCAAGAACACGTACGAAGAGCGGCCAACGGGCGTTACCGGCACATGCGCTCAAATAAAGCTCGCGACCAGTGACTGCAATTCGCTGTTGCCTCGGGTTTGCTCGACCGGCGGCGAAGTGAGTGATAACAGTTTGTTGCCGTCGGCGTTCAGTACTTTCGAGGTGAAGGCGTCGTTCGGCAAGAGCTCGGGCTCGCGCATCCGCTACAGCAACGTGACGACTCCACTCTTCCTCGCAGCTCGTGTGTCGCTTGTGGTGTACACCGCTGTGACCAAGACGGTCGTGAATCCGAGCATCGAGGATCTGAAAGAGGAGTCCGCGTCCGCTGATGGGAACAACAAGACGTCGAAAGTCCTGAAGAATGAAGTGATCACAGGCTCGCTGCTGACGAAGACCACCAAGGTGGCATCCAGCGATGCTGCTGATACTGGGGAGCCAGCAGCAGACTCGTCCTCATCATCGTTAAATAGCGCAGATACAGAGGAGACAAGTGACGCGAGCGATATCGCCGCGCGTAGACTTCAAACGACGACAGCGTCCTCAACCTCAAAGCGCTGCTGTGCGGTGGGAAAGTACCTCGACTGGGCTTCTGGGACCTGCGTGACGTGTCCGGAGGGGAGCGTGTCGCAGCTGGGAGGCCTCTATTGCGTTGGGCTGAGCGCGAAGGACCTGCGCGCAAGGGCAACAATGAGCAGATCGCTTCGTAGCAGAACCAACATTGGCGAGGCATGGTGGTGAGATTTGATGGTTGATGGTATCAAGTGTAGCCATGTTCTGTTGAAACTGACTCGTGCAACTGTCCATTTTGACCAATCAGAAAATAGTATGAATATAAATGTTGATTGGCTAAAAACATGTTCACATTGTAGAGGAGCCACCAAACGGCGACCATCACGAGCTTACAAACTCCCATATAAACCCCAAACCATCCATCACTCATGTCGCCTCGCCCGCTGCGCACAATTCTCGAGCTAGTACAACAGACCTGTTGAGTCCCACCCGGACGGGTCTTCCCTCCTTCATACAGCCCCCAACTTGTTTCTTCTTTTCTCGCTTTCTCTCTGCCTCTCGCTCTCACTCCCGCTTTCAAGCCAGCAAGACCTCAAGCCCCTAAGCACTACAAGCCCATACAGTTAATATGGCGCGTACGAAGCAGACCGCGCGCAAGTCCACCGGCGGCAAGGCGCCGCGCAAGCAGCTGGCGACCAAGGCCGCCCGCAAGAGCGCGCCGACCGCCGGCGGTGTGAAGAAGCCGCACCGCTACCGTCCGGGCACGGTCGCGCTGCGCGAGATCCGCAAGTACCAGAAGTCCACGGACCTGCTCATCCGCAAGCTGCCGTTCCAGCGCCTGGTGCGCGAGATCGCGCAGGACTACAAGACCGATCTGCGCTTCCAGAGCACGGCGATTCTGGCGCTGCAGGAGGCCTCGGAGGCGTACCTTGTCGGGCTCTTCGAGGATACGAACCTCTGCGCGATCCACGCCAAGCGCGTGACCATCATGCCCAAGGACATCCAGCTCGCGCGACGCATCCGTGGCGAGCGAACCTAACTGCCCAATGCAAATAATTCCTGGCGTGTGCTTGACTGAACATCCCGTAGCAGTCTTTGCTTTTCTTTATTTTTTTGCATTTTTCGCACCGTAACAACAGAGAAACACAAAGAAAACATGACATCGATGCTCTATCTTCCAAGAGTAGGCTTTAACTGTGAGACGCTTATTCGCGCTACCGGTGCTTGTGCATGTATGTGCTGCATGCCATCACGGGTGCTGCTAATACAGCTCCCTACGCAGCGAAGCTCAAGGGCTTTCATTCGTTCCCGAAATGAGCTCATCATCGCGTCTCGTTGTACATTTCTGTCAGTGAACTGAACGTGACATTCACTCCTGATAGCTCATCTCCCTTTTCAGGAGTGAATGTGTGCACTCAAATGAGGTGGTCCACCTAATCATAACGTGGCCCACTTTATATTTTTAACGGGTGGAGACCTCCCGCAATCACTTTGACTTGCGCATTCCCAATTTGTTGAAAAAGCGAGAAGCAGCAGAAGCCGAAGAGGAACAGCGGAGAGAAGAGAATGGGGCTGCAGGAGAAAATCAACGCCAACCCGACGGTCTACGCCGTGAGCGCCAGCGCCTCCAAGAAGTTCGACGTGTTTGACGACTGCACGGACGAGGACGCAGTGGACCCCTTCGAGGCCGAGGAGGTCTTTGGTGGGTTCTTCATGTTGCAAACCGGAGAACTCAATTGGATTTGTGAATCTGTGTCATTGGCATGCATGACTCACTCACTCTCGCTATTTATCTGTGCATCTGTGTGTGGTGGCGGTTGTTTGTATAGAGATCCTGCGCCACATCAATGATCCGGAGCACCCGCTGACGCTTGAGCAGCTCAAGGTCATGTCGCTCGAGAACATCCACATCGACGACGAAAAGAGCCTCGTGAAGGTCTTCTTCACGCCCACGATTCCGCACTGCAGGTACGTTTATGCGATTGATTTGCTATATCATAGCTATGGACATATGCAGAACACTCACGCGTGCCTTGTAATGGATGAATAAACAGCATGGCGACGCTCATCGGCCTCTGCCTGCGCGTGAAGCTGCTGCGCTCGCTGCCGGCGCGCTTCAAAGTGGACATCCTCATCACACCCGGCACGCACTCTTCCGAGGCGGCGGTGAACAAGCAGCTGAACGACAAGGAGCGTGTCGCGGCTGCGCTCGAAAACTCACACTTGCTGCACGTCGTCAACAAGTGCATCGCGAACACGGACAAGTAGTGATAAGTTATATATTGGCAGACGGTGCTGCTCGTTCTTAGGTGGATGCATGATCAGGTAACAACAAGACAAGAGGATCCCTTTTGCAACGAGTTGTGGATGCCAGCGCTCTCTATTTCATCTTATATCTTACAATAAATAGGCCCAGAAGCTCTGCTGTCGCTCATTGTGCCTTGACTCCACAGTAGATTAGATCTACTGCAGCTCTGTTGCTACTGCTGTCGTGCTTGCTACTGCGATCTGCTGAGCCTCAACGAGCTTCTCAAGCTGCACTATCCGCTGCAGCAAGCTCTGACGCTCATCCAACAGTTCGTCGATCGTAAGTTTAGCGACCTCACTCGCAATCGGCTTGCTGCCTTCGTCCACACCTTCACTGGTATTGAGAACCTCAAACACTTCGTCGTTATCGTCGTCTTCTTTGGCGTTTTCCAGGCAGAAAATATCGCACTTGCCACTCTCAAACGACTCGCGTTGTCGACTTTTCATGGTACTTCCACTAAAATCCCATTCTCGCCTTTGTGACGAAGCTCTTGGCTCTGCGGTCTTCAGCCGCTTCTCGTGGTTGGAGGCGTCGCGCCGAATCTGAGAGAGCGCTTGCGGCACAGCGAGTCCCGCAACCGTCATGGGGCGAACAGCACCGTCCGCACCTCTGGCGGTGCCCAGAGACTTTGCGCTCGCCTTGCGGAATGCGCGATCCAGGGTCTGGATCTCGCTCTCAAACTCGCTCTCCCATCGCTCACGCTCGGTTGCAAACCTGCACGTGTCGCTCTCGAGCCGAGACGCGAGGTCTTTGTGGGCAGACGCGGCCTCCTGGCGCAAATGCATGCGCCGCTGTTGGTTCAGTTTATGTAGCTGCTCGGCCCTAAACTTGCGCAGTTGAGCTTCTGAAGCGTGAGATTCTTGTTCGACCCGCTTGCGGAGGTGCTCCTGGCGCTGCCTGCTGCTCTTGTAGAGCGACTCCCGCTGGGACTCCCGCTGCTGGGCGCGGATGCCCTGTCCAGTTGACGCACTGCGGCTGAAAAAGTCCTTGAGAATCGGCGCCGTGTCCTGAATGACTGACGTGAGATCGCTGCAAGTAGCTTCGCGCTGTTGTCTGCTTTTTCGATTTAGAGCTATCAAGCAGGGAGATGAGAACGCCGCAAGATCGACTGGATTGCTCTTGCTGTTGCTCTTGTATTTTTGTCGCTGGGACGAACGGTCTTCAAAGTCGTCACCGTCATCGTCACTGTTCTCGTGACGCCCATGCGGGACGATCTTCTCAATCACCGCCACGCTGCTGCTGTTGGTGTCCCGGTGTTGTTGCTGCTGCTGTGGGCCTTTCACGTGGATGCTTTGGATCGCGGACTGTTTCTCCTTTTTATTCTCTGGTCCTTCGTCTTCTTCTTCGTCATCAGGGGCGATGTCACACACGACGCTGGGACAGAAATCCACTCTCTCCACCGGCGTGAACGACTGTATTGCCGTCTCAACTGCAACCTCAGTATCTGTGGTTCTTCGCGTCAAACTGTTCTCAGATGAGACTTGCCGCAATGCTGGCGGTCTTTGTGTCGATATGCTTCCAGCATCTTCTCCAAAAGGTATTGTCGCTACTGCTGCTGCTGATGATAATGAAAATCCCTGGTGCTTTGGTTCGTGACTGCTGCTGGTACTCCCAGTAGCCGCTCCAGTGAGCGGCATCACCTGTGTGGATCGCGACGATCCGAGCTTCTTGCTCGAGAAGATCCGGTGACTCATCGCTACCGTGACCTTGGCCATCCACGAGGAGCTACCACCACTGCTGTTGGCCTCGCTGCGTCGTCTCGGCATCGCAGCTGCTGCTGCCACAGGATCATTGATAGTAACCGCACGGAAGTCCTCCTTTGAAGAAGACGACAACGAGTCCTCAAAACAGCTCGTCGCGTTTGCCTTTCGCTTGCGCCGCTTGTCCACCATTACTGTCGCGCGTGCTTTCGCTGTAGGTGGCGCGGCGTTGGTATCGCCTTCGTATCGTGCTTCCTAGTCTTTTTCGTTGAGCTGACACAGTCAGACGCACGCGCACGCAAGCAGCTCCAGTCCAAGAGGCAGAGGTGGGAGCGCAAAAGTACAGGCAGAGACAGGCAAAGGGCAACCGCAGTCACTCGGTCTTTCCCTGTCATTCGTCACTCATGCCCTCGTCCTCAATTCCCTATCCTTTGAATGGACTCAGAAAACGTAGCCATCTGGTCTGATACCACTGGTCTACAAATAGCGTCGTTTCAGGATCCAGATCTGAGGATGCCAATCAAACACCTGAGTTCATTAGCCAGCCTCCCACGAGAATTGACACCACCACGATCACGATTGGCCAAGACGCAGATCATCATGGATACGCTCAAGGACTTCTACGAGCAGCACTACAAGGCGCACATGTCGAAGGAGCTTAGCTATGAACACATGAGCACTGTGCTCGACTACCTCTCGACCGACGTGGTCACCATGTACGAGAACAACATCAAGCAGAACTACGTCGAGCATGTCGAGTGGTACGTCAACGTGTCGTGGCGCAAGAAGGAGGTAATCATGATCAGGGAGAGCTGGAGGAACATGAAGACCCGCCAGAACGCGCTGTGCGCTCGCTTGTGCAGGGTCAAGGACGACCTGCTCAGATTACACCACCCGAAGATGCTGCACCCCCTCTACCACGCGTGGATAGACAAGCAGCGCAAACTCGTGCTCCCTGCGAGAAATCTGAAAAAGGACAACGTCCACTGCGACATCTAGTGCTCGTCGCAGGACTACCTCCCGTACATGCCGTACATGATGAAGGCGGTCGAGGCGCACGACACGAGCGTCAAGAACGCATGTCCACTGCGCAGCAACGTCGTGCCCAAAACGTCCGCATAGGCACGACCTCGCTCGTAAACCTTTGCTTCACAAAGGAACACGGCAAGCGAACGACTACTTGAAAGGGGACGCCTTGACGGCTGCAAAGAGAGCTTCTGGGGATTCTTCTTCAAGACCAACATGAAGTGCTTCCATGTGAAGGGCTACACGTTCGACCACCAGATTGTTACGGACGGTGTTGGCTGCAGCATCCTCCTGAAGCGAAAGGCTCTTACAGGTGAGCGGGTGATCCAAGAGAGAATAGGGAAATGCGGGACGTACATCGACGAGGTTGTCGACTACGAACCTCTGAAGGGCAAGACGGTCGTCGCGATCGACCCGAACATGAGCGACCTGCTGTACTGCGTCGACGGAGACACCAAGGATCAGCCAAGGTTCCGCTACACTCAGGACACGCGCCGCAGAGAGACGAAGGCGAAGAAGCACCAGGACTATATACAGGAACGTAAGCAGGTGAGAGCCGACGGCGAGCACATCGTCGAATGGGAGGCGGAGCTGAGCGCCTACAACAGGAAGACGAGCGACTTCGAGCGCTTCAAAGCCTACGTGGAGAAAAAGAACGAGGTGAACAGGCGTCTGAGCCGAATGCACAACGAGTACATCTTCCGGAAGCTGAAGCTGGAAGGCTGCATGCGTCGCCAGATAACGGAAGCTCGGCTCCTGAAGCGGTTCGAGGAGCTGTTCGGAAGCGGAGCAGACACGATATAGTAGTCACGATCGGGGATTGGAGTCAGAGGCAGCCCTGCAGGTTCAAGGAGCCCGCCAAGGACAAGGGCTTTACGGCGATGTTCTGGAAGGCGGGCTACAACGTGTACCTGGTCGATGAGTTCCGCACCAGCAGCAGATGCAGCGCGTGCGAACAGGGCGAGTGCGAGACGTTCCAGAAATGCGAGAACCCTCGACCGTACAGGAGCGGCATAATCTTGCGCCATGGGCTGGACAGGTGTAAGACTTGTTCCAGGTTGTGGAACCGAGATACGAACGCCGCGTTGAACATCTGGAAGGCAGCGAAAAGCGCGATCCGAGGCGAGGGTCGTTCGCATACCTTCAAAGGGTCTTAGTGGGGCTCCGTCGGTTCCACATACACACAATTGACAGTTGATTGCTCCAGTTAAAAAGCTATGTGTTAATACTCACAGCAAACATTACCTGTTGCGTGCGGTGATTGACTGACTGAGTAGCGTCTCAACTTTAATCCTCACATTTAGGCGACCAGTTTGACCTGACCTGGCCGCGGGGGTTTATAGGTTACAAGCACAATTCCACTCACGGCCGCTTGCGCACGTCGACGATCAGCACCGTGACGTTGTCCATGCTGCCGAGCTCGATCGCGCGGTCAATGAGCAGTTGCGCCATGTCGTTGATGTCGAGCCACGGGTGGTTTCTGAGAAAGAGTCGTGCAAAAGTCCAGGATTGAGAGTTGGTCTACAGGTCAGCCAGAACTCGAAATCATAGGCTTGAAAGCTTTTCCAGTATAGAGACCACGTACCTTATGCAGCTCAGCACCTGCTCGTTCGGGAGCGCGTCCCAGAGCCCGTCGGAGGCCAGGATGATGAACTCGTCCTCCGCTGTGAGCTTGTGCGTCGTGACGTCCGGCATAGGGATCACCACCTCTCGCAGCTCCGAGTCGCCGAACGCGCGCGCCACGGCGAGCCGACCGTTCACGCGCGGGATGCCGTGCACGTAGAGCACGATGCCGCCGGCTGCCTCCACGCGCTGCTTCTCCAGTTCATTCGCCGCCTTGTGGTCTGTTGTCAGCGCTGTCACGCCCTTTCTGGACACGATGATCGCGCGGCAGTCGCCCGTGTTGCAAAAGTACGCCACGCCTCTCCGGATCAGCAGCGTGATTGCGGTGGACCCACCCTCGCACTGGTTCGCGGCCTCTCGCGCCAGGATCTCCTCGTTGATCTCTAGACACGCGCGCTTGGCCGCACCTTCGATACTCGAACTGAAATCGGTCTGTCGCAGCAAATACAGCGGCAGCAGTAGCGCCAACAACGACGAGCATTTCGCACCACCATGGCCGTCGTAGACTCCGTAGAACTCAGTGTCCCCTGCGGTTTTGTGGCTCTTGCTGAGCTTCTTTGCGTCAAACGGCGGCGCGTTGTGGTTGTTCACGTATGATTCCATCAGCCGCTGCGTGAGCGCGTCGTCGTAGTTTTTGATGCGCTTCTTCTCAGTTGCCTTGAGCGCCTTGCCGAAGAGTTCGAGACTCGTGATGATTCGGAAACGGTCCTCGTTCGTCGCGCGGATGCCGTTGCTGGTCCTGAGCGCGTACTTCTTGGCGCCGCCGAACGTCATCTCCTGGTCGATCGCGGTCACCGCGTCCGACGGTAGGGGGCTCGTCGATGATTCCGCCGCGGCAAACGACGCCTTCAGGTTCGCTGCCGGCGCGGACGCACGCGTGCTGATGATCGCGGTGCCCGTGTCCATGAGAGCTGAGGGCGACGTGACGGACGCTCGTCGAAAGAGGTTCGAGAGCCGGCGCTTGGAGAAGAAGCCTGGCGGCTTCTCCTCCTCCAGGTCCGACGCCGTGTGGACCGAGTGGCACGCGCGACCAACCATTTTGCTGCTGTTTGACACAGTCAAGAGTCTACTTCGGGTAGACGTAACAAGCGAGTATGTCCTTGTTTGTTTGTTTGCTGTCTGTTGCTGGCGTGCCTAGCCAATCTACTGCTAACAAGGGGTGCTCTTGCGCTGCTTTTGCGTGGTTGTTGCGTGTGCGCAACTGCGATTGCGAAGTGCGGGCTTGCGAGCAAGATCAAGCGCGCAAGTAAGGCAAAGCAGCAAGCTGCGAAGGCGGCGGGTCACAAGCAAATCGGCTCGTCTGAATAGAAGGCAGGTGGGCTTCTTCGACTTTTGCAACCGACACAATTGCGATCGAGGCGAAATGGCGATTGCTGAGAATTCGTGCGCATGCGCTCTCTAATTATACTATACTTTCGGACTCGACAGTTTGGACGTTGTTTCTCCGGACTTGGCTGGCTTTTCTCCGTTCGCCGACTTCGCTTTGACTCGCTTCAGAGCCCTCGCAGCCACACGTTGGCTTGCCATTTGGGTGACATGTCCGCACGTCAAACGCTGCCTTCTGTTGTTGCCTTCGGCTTCGAGACGATCGGCAAATCTCTTCTCTTGGGCACGGCAAAGCAAGGCCACAAGCAAGCGAGGGAGTGAGCGCCTGATAACAAACACACAAGCAACGTGGTAGCAGGACCAACGCAATGGGATCTTTGACGGCAGCGGTGAGCCATACACGCTCCCCTACCCGCGCGTTCGCAGCCACACGTTTTGCAGAGCGCACAGCCGTCCCCTTCTTCGCTCCTTTTCCCTTTTGTTCGAAGTCGGTCCATCTGGACTCTGGACCTGACCACATTGAAGGAAGGGATCCATGCATCCATCCATGAGAGACTGTACCCACACATGGGTGCAAACGAACAAACACAAACGAGGAGAGTCTTGCTTGCTCAAGCGACCCACTTCACAATTGCTCAAATAAGCGAGCCGCGTGCGTCGGAGTCCGACAGTCGAACGATACACGATACACGTTTCATCACCTGGGTGCTGTGTTCGCGCAACGATCATCGATCGAATTCGACCGAATTCGACTAATCTGCATTACAGCAAGCAAGTGTCCCGCTTCTTGCGCGCTTCCGTCGACGTGCAGCGCAGGGCAAGGTCAGTCCTAAAAAGGGGTCACATCTTTTCCAGAGGTGAGTGGCGCAGCAGGTCCATTCGCATCATCCCAAATCAGAACCAGTGGACAGCGAGCGCGTGCGCTATCGAAACGCGGGTGGCTGAGCGGGTATCATCATCGTGCTGCATCATGCATGGTAATGATCGCTGCGTATGGCAGTACCAGTAGATCTCACGTGCAATGGTGTTTTCATATCCCAGCGTCCTTGTTAGCATATCTCTCCTGCGCCCCTTTCTCTCTTGTTTCTCTGACTATTGCGCGTCGGGTTGCTGCGACGGATGCGCTTTCTCGAACGCCGCAACCTTCTCCAGCTCCGCTGCGATGCGCGCGATGATCGGGAACTTGTTCATGTCCACGTTGAAGCGGTTCGCGTTGTAGATCTGCGGCACGAGGTACACATCTGCGAGCGTCACGTCGTCGCCGACGCAGTACTTACCCGCAGTCAGCGTGAGTTCCTGTTCAAGCGCGACGAAGCCCCGGTCGATCCAGTAGTGCGCCCATTCGACTTTCTTGGCCCCCTTCTCCTCCGCTGGCAGCTCTTCCGTGACTTTCGTCAGGACTGCAAGGTTCTGGATCGGCTGGATGTCGGCGCCGATAATACCGCAGATGTTGCGAACACGAGCGCGCTGGTAGCTGTCCTTCGGGAGGAGTGGCTTCTCCGGACGGGTCTCTTCTAGGTACTCGAGGATCGCGCCGGATTGGCTCAGCACGTGGCCGTCGATCACGAGCGTCGGCAGGCGCTGGACATACAAACACACGCACGCGTTTATTCACATCACAGATGCATCATCGATCAGTTAGCATAGCACACTCACTCAACGTTGGGGGGGTAGCATCGAGCTGCATGACGAACGCACCTGGTTCGGGTTGAGCTTGGAGTACTCTTCGAGAAAGTGCTCGCCGCCGCGCTGCAGCAGGTGCACGGGCTTGACGTCGAAGGCCACGCCCTTCCACTCGAGCGCCATGCGCACGCGCCACGAGCAGCTGCTGCGCCAGTACGAGTAGAGCACCGCGGGCTCGTGGTGCGCGCCGCCGTCGGTCTTCTGCTTCTTTGTCGTGGGGCTCGCCATTGAGTTGTTGTGGGCTTGCTTTCGCGTGTGTTGCTTGTTTGCTTGTTGTTGTGTGTGTACAAGCCCAACAAGCTCGATTGCGGACGAGCGTCTTCAAAACTTCAAGTCACGCAAGGATTAGAAGACCGCACGCCTATGTTGGCAAACTATTGGAATTAAAAGGATAAATCCATAATTTATCCGGTATAAATTTCACAGCAATTCGAAAACTGTCTAGTTTTACTACCATGTTTAGAGAGTTATTTTGTAAAACACGACATTTTTATAAATTTTAGGAATGCAAGGTGGCCCACATCAGGTCAACCTTGCTTTATGTGTGATCCACGTCAATTAGGACCAGCTCAGTTTAAACCGAGCTGGTCCTAATTGAGCACTTCAAAGTTATCAGTGTACCATAGTGTTTATATCAGTTTCTATGATTGCTAGGTAGATTGAGTAGTCACCCAGTCTAAATTCTAGTAATACAGACAACCTTTCAACTAAGCACTTCAAAGTGGCAAGGTGGCAGAGAGCTATACGCTTGGGGCTCTCTCTCGCGCGCTCTCTTTATAGCTCCGTTGGAGCGCCAACCTGCTTCAGCGGGTGCGCTTTGTCGAACGCAGGAACCTTCTCCAAATCCGCTGCGATGCGCGCAATGGTTGGGAACTTGCTCATGTCCACGTTGACCACCTTGGCATTGAACACTTGGGGTAACAGGTACACATCTGCGAGTGTCACGTCATCGCCGACGCAGTACTTGCCTGCGGTCATCAACAGCTCCTGCTCGAGCCCGATAAACCCACGGTCGATCCAGTGGCGTACCCACTCCGCCTGCTTTGCCACTTTCTCGTCCTCTGACACAGTTTCGACGGCTTTCGCCGTGACCGAGATACTCTGCAGTGGCTGGATGTCGGCGCAGATGATACCGCAGATGTTGCGAACACGAGCGCGCTGGTAGCTGTCCTTCGGCAGCAGCGGCTTCTCCGGACGAGTCTCTTCCAGATACTCGAGGATCGCGCTCGATTGGCTCAGCACGTGGCCATCGATCACGAGCGTCGGGACTCGCTGTATGTGCAAGTCGCATACTTCTAGTTAGCAGTGTATGCACCCACGGAAATGATCAGCATACCTACTAGCAACAAACCTGATTTGGGTTGAGTTTGGTGAACGCTTCCTGGAACTGCTCGCCGCCGCGCTGCTGCAGGTTCACGGATTTGATCTCGTACGCCACGCCCTTCCACTCGAGCGCTGTGCGCACGCGCCACGCGCAGCTGCTGCGCCAGAACGAGTAGAGCACAGTGGAGCTGGACATGCTATTGGATTTGCGCGTGCTGTTGGCTGGAGTTCTTTCTGGTGTTCTGGTGTTGGGTGCACGGAGGATCGTGGAATGAATGCAAGTTGCTGCAATCATGTACATCGTCATCATCAAGGCGCACGATTTGAGGAATCTGCGACATGTGACAGACAACCATTCTGGCATAGCCCTTGAATAGCGTGTTCTCACATCATCTTCTTACAAAAATCAAGTTAATACTCAAAATATTCATCCACACTATTTACGGCAAGCATGCCTGGATTTATGTATTATACCCCATTCAGAACTTGCTTTAATGATTGCCCGCCCAGCACACGTGTGCGTGGTCAGTTTGTCTGCCACTTTGGAGCTCTTCGTTGAGTCGAAGATAAGAGACAGCGAGTGAGCCATATTCGCGAGATGCAGGCGGCGAAACATGGCTCCAGCGGCTTGAATGGCGCGTCCTCCTCTGACGACCGCGAGGAGATGATCGACGTCGTGAGCCACGCTCCCGTGGCGATGCACTCCGTCTCCTCAGTAATCGACAGCCGCGCCAGAAGCAGCACCAGCAGCAATAGCAGTAGAGAGCGAGGAGGCAGCAGACTCAACCGAGCGAGCAGCAGCGGCGATGATGCAAGCGGTGTAGACGAAGACGACGATGAAGAGGAAGAGCGAGAGTATGCGCAGGAGCACGCATACCGCCGCGGACGCCACACGGTCCCCATGCACTCGCCCGGAGAGGACCTCGCAGACATCGACCTCATGGCGGACCAGCACCTGAGCAATGGCAACATGCCGCGGCTACCGAGACTGCGCAACCGCGTGTTCTTCCAAAGCGATGGTGACGCGTCTGTAGGGATCGCTGGTGTTGTTGGTACTGCGGGTGTGCAGACGGCAACGGGCCGCCGCGTGCTCTTCCGCAGACGCAAGAGGCAAGAGGGCGACGTGTTCTGGACCGCGATTTTCTTGTCGAACCTGCTCTCGCTCGCTGTGCTGGGCTGCCTGGTGGTATACCTCACGCAGACCGACTTCTTTGCGTCACATCAGAACGACCTCTTTGGCACGACGGTCGACAACCGCTTCACGGTCGTCTCGCAACAGGACTCGCGCGCAAAGATCTACCTGAAGAGCGGTACGTTTTGCCTAGGAAGCTCTCATCTTTCAATGTCAACCATGATGTTAGTAATGCTCATCTCTGCGTGTTGGTGTATGTACGGCGCAGGCTACTCGAACTCTCGGTACTCGGAAGCCATGATCGCGTTTGGAGACGGCGTCTTGCAGCTGGGGAGACGAGCGCTCGCGTCCACTGATGCGCAGAAGTTCTACGGACTTTCGCTTTCGCACAATGGCACTGCGGCGTTCACTAACAAAGTCACTGGTTCGTAGAATGGCTTGCGCGCATCTTCATACTGCCTCTCTTTCTAACTCAATAACTTCATCGTCATTCTGTGAATGCCACCATCTGAAAATGACGCAGCTCCGACAGTGTTGACCGACTACCTGCATGCAGGGAAAGCCGTAGTGTTTGAAGACGGTACAGTGATGACCACGGCCGCCAACATGTCTGGCGGTGTCAAAGAGATCGGCGACCTGAACCTGGTATCCAAGAGCGGATCCGTGATCGCAAGCGCTGGTGGGAAGCCAGTTCTGATTGTCGATCCGCTCGGCACCGTGGCATTCCCGAATGCCGATGCAGAAGAGCCGAGCGCGATGGGTATTGTGGTCGACGGAGCGGCTGGGCGAGTCTCGATTGGCGGATCATTCCATGTGGACCACAATGTGAACATGTCGACGATTACAACGGCGCACGCACTCCACCTGAACACCAGTGAGTCTATAGTTCTGTTCGTGTTTGCTCATGTCTGAGATAGATTGGAGATTGCACGGGTCACAAATGCTCACGGCGCTTGCTATGCTTGTGTGTTGATGTGAAAATAAACAGCGCGAGTCGTCATTGGAAGCACGAGCGCTGATAAAGTCACGTTGACGGTGCCTCGCTTTACAAAGGACCCCTCCACAAGCGATGCCAGCGAAGGTGATGATAATGACGATACTGATGGCAACGACGCCACGGCTGCAAAACCAAGTTCGGATCTTCAGAAACCCACAAATTTGGAGATCATGGGGCAGTCGTCGTCCTCTCAGAGTCTCGGAGGTGACGTGTGGGTCGCTGGCGGCGACGGTCTTGACAAAGGCGGGAACGTGATCATCGTCGGTGGCGTCGCTCTGGACCTGGATGAGCTCCGCGTCGGCTCTGTCGCGGTGAACGCGCAACTGGAGCCAACTGGCTCGTCGTTCACAGAGATCGGTACTCAGGGTGGCTCGCACGTGGTGTATATCCAGGGCAACGTGCTGTTCAACGGGAACAAGACGCCGACAGATAACAGAACCCAAGTCACGGTTGGAGGCGCGGTATTCAACGTCGAGGCCAAGAGGATCTCGATCAGCAACGCTGGTGCGAACTCATCGACGTTGAAACTGGATTCGAACGATCTCCGCATCGGTACAGCGGCGTCATCGATCAAGATTGGAGGCAGCTCCCATTCAGCACTGAAGCTTCAGGCTAAAACGGCAAAGCTGGATGCAACTGAAGCGCTCGCAGTGGGAGCCAAGGCACTGCGTGTCAGTATCGGAAGCGCAAGTCGCTCGGGTCAGTTGATTGATGTGGTCTCCGGTACGTCTCGAATTGATATTGATTGATATCATCCTCAGATATGGTTTCAGTGCATTAACTGTAAATCCGCTGTGCGTGTGCAGATTCAATCCGGCTATCATCGAGTAGCTCTGTCAGGAAATTGGTGAACCGCAGTCTAGAGAGTGCTGCTGCACCAGCGACTGTGAACAAGCCACTCCCAGATATTGAGATCGCAAACGCCTCGGTCAGCGTCAATGCATTGCGTCTAGAGGTTGGCGCGAGTGGGAAAACGGTGTCCGTCGCGCTGGATGCGTTCACAGTTGCCATTGGCAAGCAAAGTCTGAATTCGTCTGTCAGCATCGATGGTGGGAACTTTTCAGTCTCCAGTGCCAATGTTGAAATTGGAACCGAAGGTATGTCTGGTGCCAACCCAACTGTATTGTCTTTTTCATTTCTATGATTTCGTTGTCATCTAATGTATTTCATCGATGTATTGTGTGGAGCAGAGTCAACGACCACGATTAATGGCGAAGCCATCGTGCTTGATGCATCAGAGCTGATCACTCTCGGAGAGGAGACTGATCACATTGAGATTGGGAGCAAGTCCGTCGAAAATGTCAACGTCCACGCGAAGGCGATCAACCTGAACGGTACGAACATACCCACAAAAACACAATTGCATGGTCATTGTAGTTTGAACTGATTGTGTAACAACCCCACAACCCCACCCTTGTATTGTCTTTTCGTGGTGTTCATTCATTCAGGTGCAACAAACTTTGCGGGCACGCAGCTCCTTATCGATTCTGCAGAAATCGCTCTTGGTGGGAAAACGACTGAGCAAGTCACCATTGGCGACCAGACAACGAAGAAAACGGTCATCAGAGGTCAGACTGTCGAAATCGGCTCGACGTCGGTGACGTCTGTTACAATTGGGTCTGGAAGCCCCGAGGTAACGGTCGGATCCCCCAATGGTGTTATTAACCTCCAAGGTACAGGATAATGAGCCAGTTGTCTGTGATTGATATGCTAGAATTGTGTTGGTGGACTCATATGTTGCTGTGTCTTTGACTTGTGTGTACGAAACAGGGAAAGTGATACTGAACGGAAACGCATTCGAGAGTCGTCGTCTGAGTGCAGTGGACAGCTGGTTTGGCTACCTGAATGCTGATCATTTTGTCGTTGAAACTCCAGCGAAGCGTGTCGAATTCGCTCTGCCATTTGGCGACCACTACGTGTCAGTTGAAAGCGCAGTCCAGTTTGAGAACAATGGTGGTTCAGCATTTCAGATTACAACTCCGGCCGATGGTGGTGAACTCAGCGGACATGTGAAGATCTCGTTGAGTTTGGATAGCGTTCGACTGAAAGCGGAGATTGATTCAGATCAAGGAGATGGTTCTTCCACTGCCAGCAAACTTCGGTAAGTGATTCCTGTGGATACTGGTATGTGTAGGCTACGGACTTATGCAAGTTGTGGTGATGAATGACACGTTTGTGCAGGTGCCGCGTCTATCGACAACAGAAGGCTGATACTCCGCCATCAACGTCCGTTTTAGACGCATTCGCTGCTGTGGAGCACTGCTCCGGCACCGAGTGCGACACGGAGGTGTTCGTTGGCGTCTCCAGTGAGCGGATCATCCGATTTGATGCGGGCGACCGCTTTGACGTGCGGTGCCTGTTTGCGTCATCTGCGACCGGGAATCTGGTGGTTGACGGCGCACAACTCTGGTTTACCAAGCTATAGATTGTGGTTGTAAAAACAAGAGGAAAATCGTGCAGTGCTTTTTTTCCTAATAGAGGCAATTTTGTGGATATTCGGCTCACAACTCACTCGTGCAGTGTTTCCCCTATTGCAGAGATTCGAATGTGGTTCCGCAGCGTCCAGTCTCACTGGCGCTCAAGCAGCGTATGTTGGTTCACCAGCACCATCAGCCAACTGCGAACGAGAACCACGCGTTTGCGCGTGGCTCAGTGCTGATTTGATTGTGAAGGTAACGAGAACGCAAAAAGTGGAGGCAAGAAAGGTGAATTTGGAAAAATGCAGTCGTGTTTATTTGCAGCAACCCGATGTTCAAAGGCAAAGAAGAAGGAAAACAGTGAAAGTGGTCAGAGAGCGAGAGTCGCCCAGATAGAGATGTCAGATGTCTGATCTCGCACATTATGGCTTCTCCAGCGGTGTGTAGGCGTCGAAGAAGTCGTCGCCGAGCCAGTCGGCCGTCACCTTCGTGTACAG
>JALBZZ010000534.1:0-21617 GCA_038051095.1 Globisporangium irregulare
TTGCGTCCACGGCGTCGCGCGTCATGGAGATGCGCACCAAGGCGGACGCCGCTTAGCGCAGCCAACGACGCTTTTGCATCATGTATGAGGTATGAGGCACCTAGGTGGTGGCACCATGTGCTCAGGTTGATCGGCTAAAGAGCCGACTCAAAAAGCACGTCACTTTTTGGCACATTGATACATTGAAGTTGGACTATTTTGGATCTTTCGGGTACAGTTTCAGTTCAGACAATCGACCAGCTGTTTCGAATACTCTCAAGAACCAAGTTGTTGGTTCCCAGCCAAAGCAGCATGAACAAGAGAGTCCAATCAATGAAGTCTCAAATCTAAGATATAGAGACTCTGAATACGAATGTTCAGAATCAAACTCGAGTGTTTATTCGCTCTCATCTTTCCTTTGGCCAGCGAGATGATAGAGCATCTCCACCGCTACTGTTTTCCACATTTGCCATAATTCTCTCTCTCTCGTTCTCGCTCGCTTCTAGAAGTTGGTCACGCGGCATTCTTTGGTCAGGCTTGCCATTAATGGCTGGGGTAGTAGGACTATCGCATTAGAGTTGCCTATCCAGGTTCATTTTTCTATAGACAAATAATGATAATGGAGTGACTCCATCTTTCGACTGTTTCCAGCGAAACGGATCTTCACAAAGTCTCACGTGACCCTAAAGCTCCAGCTATTAAGTGGTGGTTTCCCACGCTTTTCGTTGTGTGGACGGACGGTTGTTCATTGACATTGGTTAGGGATGAAGAGAAGATCTCATTGTTCTGTCGTCGGTCGTCCCTTGTCGCTCGTTAAAATTGCTTCCAATTCATAAATTAGAAAAGCGTCTCCTGGTCGGTCCAACGGGTCAGCTTTTCTCGTTTCTTCTTGCACTCTCGCTCCTCCCCCTCGCGTGGTCACACCAGGCTTACAAAGGGCCTCTCTCTCTCTCTCTCTCTCTCAGCTCAATGCCAGGCTCAGGCGAGACCCCAAAGTGGCTCCATTCGCAAACTTACCACGTGATCCCCAGGCAGCTCAGCTCAACCCAGGTTTTCACACAACCGGACCAGCAGGGAAGAAATCGCTGGAAGAATGCCGCCAACAACGTCGTCTCGGAATCACGCTGTCGATCCGCGGTTGGCTTCGGACGCCAAAGCTCGAGGTTCGACGATCACCACCTCCGCAGCTGATATTGTCATGACCGTCCTCGAGTCCCAGAGCAGCGACCGCAGCCAGTCGAGTCGCGAAAGAGCAGCTACGAGCACAACGACCATCACCACCGCCACTTGCGATAGCGAAGCCTCGTTCCGCCAGTTGCAGATCTCGGACCGCCGCCTGCTCAAACTCGCAAACCTCGCGGCCGCCAGTATCGACTGGGACGTGCTCCAGTTTGCGAGCGCGACGTGGAAGAAGAAGAAGAAGACTGCAATCATGGGCGGCGGCGAGTTCAACATCGTGACGCGCCAAGACGGCGTGGTGCATCACATCCTGGCGACGGGAAACATCGCGTGCTCGATGACCGAGATGAGAAACATTCTGTGGACGACGACGAATGAGCGATACGTGGCGGCGATGGCGGAGCTGCACGGCGCGAACTTCCTTTCTGGTGCTGCATTGTATCGCACCAAGTCCTGCGGCGACTGCAACTCTGCGTCATCATCTCGCCACGATCAGCCTTCACTGAGAGGCGCCTTTGACGTGTGCGTCAAGACCGCGACGTTCGCCAAGGCACACTTGTTTGCGCGCGACGAGCAGTGGTGCTACCTCGACTTCTTCGAGCAGCAGGAGCAGCAGCGAGAGCACGGTTTCGACAGACAAAAGTTCACGCTCACGATGCAGTCGCTCCGACCAGAAGACGTGCTCCCCCAAGGCAACTCGAACAACCTTCGGGAACCCAAGAAGAACCAGCTGCAGCAGATGACCGCCGGGTATTCCGTAGCTGCTGATCCGAGAGGGAGCTTCATCTGGGTTTCGTTCTACTCCCGGTATCTCGACATCAACAGCAACAGCACGTCAAAGGCGCAAGCGAAGAAGAACAAGAAGCTTGATGCGTCCAAGAGTACGACCAAGGCTCGGCTCATGAAGATGGCGCAGGCGACCTGCTATCTACCACTCATCGTCCAGCGGAGACGCCTGGGAGCCCAGGTGTTTGCCAATCCCAAGGACTTTGTAACCCCACTGCCGAACAACAAGCACTGCAAGTGCTGCACGGTGGCGCTGACGCTGCTGGTGCAGAAGAAGCGTTGCCACTTGTGCAGCTTCCGCGTGTGCTTCAAGTGCTCGAGTAAGCAGCAGGTGGAGCGCGCGTACAAACCCAACAACTTTGAGACAGTACGCGTTTGCTCCACATGCACACGACGCGTGAATGCTGCTGACTACGATGACCTCCCTCTTGGTGTCGCGTCACCAGCGTGCATCATAGCCGACCGCGTTGGTGATGACAGAGAAGGCACTTTGCAACGCAAGCCCGGTAAGTCGCTTGCGGATTTCCTGCGCATCTCGTTCGAGAACGCTGTGGACGCGTCCCGAAAGCGCGCGCTCGTCAAGGTCGCGAAGACACTGCTCGAGAGCGAAGAAGAGGAGGAAGAACGGAGCATTGGGCTCGAAATGGGATCCTTGGCGAGCAGCTCTTCGAGAAAGAACTCGGTGACTCATCACCACAGCTCGGTCGACAGCAGCAACCGCAGCAGCAACAGCCGCACGATGTACAGCGACGACGAAGAGTGTACGATGATGAGCACCTTGGAGAACCATCTCCACATCAGGGAGTTCGCGTTGCACGAGTGTGGAGTTGCAAACCCCGACTCGCGCGCGTACCCGATTGACTACCGGGACGACGACCGCGACGACGGCGTCACGAACTACCCGATCCCGGACGACGAGCAGCTCCGCATCAACTTTGTGCAGCAGCAGCAGCTCACAGGCATGACGAACGTGTCGGAGCTCGAGATCATCTGCGCGATCGCAAGCAAGGAGATGCAGTGTGCCGCGGGGCTCGTGACCATCATCGCGGACGACAAGATCCACATCATCGCGTCCGACGACAAAGGGTACCAGAACCTGGTCGTGCCGCGCGCCGAGTCGATCTGCTCGCACATGGTGATGAGCGACAAACCGCTGCTACTCCCCCACCCAGCGGCCGACATCCGCTTCAATAAGATGCCGCCGATTGCGCACAACAACGTGCGCTTCTACTGCGGATTCCCGCTTATCGGCCCCGACAACCAGGTCTTCGGTTCCGTCTGCTGCATCGACTCCAAGTCCCACGACGTGACGCAATCCCAGTACGCCGTGATGACCAAGCTCGCGACCACCGCCGCGCGCGTCATGGAGATGCGCGCCAAGGACATCAGTAGTAGTAGTAGCAGTGGCGGCACTGCTGCAGCATGATTCTCTCAATACCTGCTCCGGATACATCAGATTCTCGTATCTTCGCATCGTTTGGTTAAGAAGAGAGTATTATAATTATTTGATCGTTTTATAAAAGAACATATATCGCCACTTACAATTTCTATCTCCACGCGCGCATGTTGCTTGACAGTCAGTGTTGGAGCTGGTGAGACGGACGCTGGGATATAGGACGCCTGTCGATGGGTACTAAGTGTAGTTCCTAGTTGAGGTTGTGTGTATGTGTGTGGAAATGACTGAAGAATCAGTTTCTTACTTAACCCGAGCTGTCTGCCTGGATCGGAGGCTGCCGACTGCTGTCCTCGTTCACGCGCACCTGGAGGATCTTGGACGCGGCATTCGCGAGCTTCTCGATGGCCGCGAACTGCGCCTGCGAAACCTCGCGCGGCTCCTCGCCGAAGCAGCAGACCGTGCCGATCACCGTGTCGTCCTCGGCCTTGAGCGGAAAGCCAAAGTAGAACCGCACGCCGCCCTCCGCGACCACCTGCAGCCGGTTGACGTTAATGTCCGCCTCCGGATGCGGGATGAAGGTCGGCTTGCCGCTCATGATCGCGTGCGCGCAGAGCACATCCTTGCGCGGCAGGCTCGTGTGGTTGAAGCCCGTGGTAGCCGCGAGCACGTGCACGTCGTCCTGGGCTACGACAGTCACGAGTCCCACGGAGCAGTTGAGCTCGCGACTGGCGATCGAGCAGATGATCTCAAGTTCCGTGATGCCCTTCATCTCCGTCAAGCGCTTCTGCTTGATCAAGTTCAGTCGGTGCTGCTCATTCTCCGGTACGGGGTACTTTGGTGCCTCGACAACGTTGTCGTCATCTTCATTGTTGTTGACAGACACACCAGCGTTCACGATCGGGTACTTGCGGCTCTTGGAGTTGGAGAGCTCGATCTGGTCGATCGGGGTCTCCTTGATGTGCAGCTGCGTCTCGAGTGCGCGAATGTACTCGGACTCGGGGGTTTCCTCGGTCAGGCAGATCCTTGGCGCTCTGGTGTTGGTTCTGGACACTGTCGTCGGGTTGCGGCGCTCCTCTTCCTGTAGTTTTTGGGAGTTGGTATCATTCTCGTCCTCTACGAGGAACTTGATCACCTTCATCACGGCTTTCTTCTTCGGCGCCGGTGCCCGTTCCAGCGACTCGCGCAGCAAGTCGGTCATCTTCTGGCCCGCAGGAGCGGCGTTCAGTGCGTTGGGATGAATCGCCGGGTGGGACATGCCCTCCGGCGGGATGTTGTCGTAGTTGGCCTCATCCACGCGCTCGATGCAGTGCTCGCAGATGCGCACGACGTACAGTTTGATGCGGCTGCGCTGCACGTGCTGCTTGACCGAGCACTTTTCGCACACAAAGTAGCCGCACAGGTGGCACTTCTTCTTCTTGAGCAGGTGCAGCCCCTTGGTGCAGCAAATGCAGCGCGTGTTGGACGGCACAAGCGCCTTGCGGTCCACAAACACCTGCGCGCCGAGCCTCCGGCGCCGCACAATCATCGGCAGGCGGCTTGTGGCCTTCGCCATCTCCGTGAGCCTCGACGTGAGCGTGCTCCGGGACGCCGCGCGCTTCACTTGGGCCTTGATGCTGTTACTGTTAGTGCTGCCACTGCCATTGCCATTTGCGCTGTTGCTTGTGTTGCCGTCGGCCGCGATCTGCGCGTAAAACTGGACGCGCACGCCACGGCGCGCCGGGTCGGCCACGACCGAGTAGGCGGCCGTGAGCCCCTGCAGCTGGGTCACGCTCGCCTTGGTCTTGCCCACGAATACGTCGTCCGGATCGAGCGAGCTCATCGCGAGCACGAAGCCGCTGTGGTCCGCCTGCGGCTGGAAGTACTCGAGGAAGCACCACTGCTCGTTGCGCGCAAATACGTGTGGCCGCTCGAACGTCGCGGTCTTGACCAGCAGGTCGTACGAGTCCGGCAAGAGCTCTCCGCCTCTGTGGCTGGACACTGCAGATGGGGATGCTGATGCTGAGACTGACGACGACGACGATCCGGATTCGTTACTACTACCACTGCGCTGCTGTGTGCTGCTGTTGTTCTTCTTCTTGGCGCCCATGGATCGCGCCCGAGCGCGCGCCGCCGCAGTGGACGTGGTGTGGCTGCTGGCGCGATGCACGATCGCTCCATAGATGAACGTGTTGCCGTAGAGCTCGGTCATCGTGGCCGTGTACTTGTCGTCCGACGTGGCGTGCAAAATGTTCTTCATCTCCACGAGCGAGCAGGCGACGCTGCCCGAGGCCATAAAGAAGCGCGTCTCACGGTTGTGCCGCGTGTAGAGCGCGAAGTCGTCGCCCACGGCGCCCGTGGCCCCGCTCGACAGGTAAGAAGAGCTGCTCGAGCTGTAGCGACTGACCTTCTTCTTGTCCCAGAGCGCCACTGACGAACGCAGCACGTCCCAGTTGATGGTGCGCGTGGACTGGTCGGCCAGGTCCGCCAGGCGGTGGTCCGACAGTCGCACGTGGCGCCGCACAAGTTGTTGTTGCTGCTGCTGCTGTTGTTGCTGTTGCGCATGTTGTTGGTGGTGGTGCTGGTTGGGGTTGTGCTTGTGGTGGCGTTGCGCCGTGTAGTGATCGTCGCTGGCGCTGGCGGACGTCGCGACGGAGCGCTCGATCGTGTTGGTGGTGGTGGCGCGGAACGAGCGCGTGTCGGCGGCGTCGTACAGCACGATGGAGGCCGGCATGCTTGCTGCGCTTGTTGTGCTGGTGTCCTGTCGCTTTGTGACTCGAAACAAGCTAACAAGCAAGCCTCGTTTGATTGCTTTTTTTGCTGTTTGCGCTCGCTTGCTTGCTTGAGGAGGTCGCTCACAGTGGGCCTGCCTCAGTGCTGTAGAGGCGCTGATGGGTTGCGATCTGATCTCAAAATGAAATGGAGCTGCGGCGAGTCCCAGTCCCGCGTGCGCATTCGCACTCACTCACTCTCAGCGAACGTCAAACACGCCATAAGGCCTGCGCCGTTTTCTGGAACTGCAATCCATATGGAACGCAGCGTGGCTGCCCGCAGATAGGGCTCATCTCTTGTTTGGGCTCGCAAGCCAAAAGCAAAACGTGTTGGCCAACAACAAACAAACAAATGGGCGCCCATCCCTCTCACAACAGAGTTGCGTGGAAGATGGATGATCTGTGGTCAATGACTGCTGACAGAGGCTCGGCAACTTGTCTCTACTTACCAGTGCACGCTGCGTTCGCGGAACAGGTGATCAAAACACGGTAGAAATGAAGTAATATGATTTCCGTTTTGAGCATAATTGCACCTTATTATAGGATTTTGGACGAGCTCGCAGTGGATCTACTTTTGTGTTGATGTTGCCTGTTTTCTACTCCGAAGACGATGTGTCAGGACCAGAAACTATGCTCAAATCAGAAGGGTCTTCGCCATTCACAGAGGAGGCGAGCAACTTTGTAGGCCACTGCGTATCAAGACGTTGGCCACCCATCAGGATCCATTGAGCCACTGACTGGCCATCGCTCCGCCGCGGTCAGCCACGGCAAACCTTTCAGACTCATGATGTCCGAGGCATCGTGTCAATTGGACAACCCATTGTAAGACCGCTTCGACTTCATCACTCAACGAGGCTTTAGAAGCTCTGACCTTCCATTTCGAGTTTTGCCTTTTGAAAGGCTCTGGATCAAAGAGTCCCACTCCTTGTGTCAGATTTCGACGTGCAAAGTCAACAAAGAACACGGGCGAATTCCGAGCCTGTCGAGGATGCAGACGATTTGCGAAGCCCTCCCGATTTTCGCATTGAGCACCGACCGAGATCACTTTGTTAATTTGTTAAGCAAGCTGAATACCGAACGCGCTGCTGTTGTCACATGAACAGGGTGAAGATACACAAAGATATCTTTGAAAAGAATTTACGCTGGCGTCACCCTCTTCCTATTTTATAGAGCAAGAACACCAGTCTCTGGCGTTTGACTGACTGTCCATTCTGGTCGCTGAGTCAGTCACCTGTCCCTCAGCTTGAAGCTTTTTCCAGATCGTCCTCCCAATTCATTTGAGCCTACCAAACTTTGACTCGCTCACAATCGAGAATCGTTCGTTTCGACGTTCAGGTCTGGAGGTTGCGTCCCCAAGACTGAACTAAAGGAAGGCGCTGCTGGCGTTGGAATCCAGACTTGAGGCTCCAAGGGTAACACTGAGTGTGGTGCTGGAGGTCCTCTCTTAACCTATTTACTTCAGATCCTTGGATTAAAAAACTTAGAGACTGAGGTCTTGGTGGGCTCCTGATTTCGACTTTGGAAGACAGAGTTTCTTTCTTTCCATCGCAATCAATGCGCATGGATGTGCGCTGATAACGCCTATAACACGTGCTGTACAGGCTGTGCTGTTTCCCTCATCGTCGCCGCATCAGGCGCTTACCAAAAAAGACAGCAGAACACCTGTATCGACCATCAATCATCCTCAAGAAGAAGAAGATCTCGGGGAACGACTAGCTGGCTGGCTGCCTATCAGTCATATCTCAGACTTGATATTCACTTTTGGTGTGTGTTCGTGTTCATGCGCGTGACGGTGTTGCGTCATGCAAATCCTACAATGGAAGAAGCATATTACGCTGAAGAAGGACACCGAATGCTGACTGTACGAAGGTCAAATGGACACACCCTGCAATCAACTGACTGTCTACTATCTGGTACTGACTGTGATTTTTTTGCGATTTCGACCTCGATTGTTTGAGCTGCGTCAGATTTGCCTGACAGAACATTTTGAACCTCCACATCGAGAAAGCTGAACTCAGCGTTTTCCGCAAGCGAGCCTTTCGGTACTGTCTGTTGTCCACGGAGTGGTCAGAGTCAAAGGCCCCGAGTGAGTGTTGTGTTGCCTCCTGTGCCGGCTTCCTCTTTCTTGACGATTTAGAGGCGAACCGCTCGATCATCGGGAAGAGCTGACTGGCTGCCTGGCAATCACTGAACTTTTTTCTCATCAAATGCATCAACATTGTGAACGTGCGTGGTAAACAATCAATAAACTGCATGCAATTTCTCAGCAGCCTGAAGAGCAGCGCGATGGTTGAAGAAGGATGATGATGGTGATTCAGCGAGGTATACTTAGGTGCGCTTGCGACCTATAGTATCCGTAATTCTAGTTTCCTGCTACATGGCTAAATTGGAAGCGCTGACGAGGTATTACGGCGCCGGAGGTGTCATAATCCCAAGTCGGCGTCGGAACCCGCGAATCGCGATCGCTTGTTCCTTTGGTGACGACCTTGGCCGCCGGGTGGTGGGGTTGCGTTGCTCGAATTGATCTTGGGTTTGTGTGATCCAGATGACTGAAGAAAGAGACGGATGGCGGATTGTAAGCAGAGTGAGCAGGTAAACGACTACTGTACTCACTTGTCTGGGTTGGCAAAGTACGTTGAGAGCTCGATTTTTTTATGATTATTTCTAGCGCGAATGCATGGGACGCTGTTTACCACATAATTCAAATACGTGGTCAACAAATGGCAAATCCCCAAGTGGAGGCAGCCAGCCAAAGAAGAACTCTGAAGGCTGACGACAGTCCAGTCAACCTGTTTACTGCTGGCTGGTCTGCTACCTATTACAAACTAGATGTAAGAAAGACTATTCCAGCGATACATTGGCTAGCTGTTTTTCGCTGCTGAAATCTTTTTGCGTGCGTGTCCCGATGCGATGGTGTTGCTGCTTCGGTGTGTTTTCTCTTCACTCTCACACCGGAGGAGGCTGAACTTTGCGACTTCACCCTTCGCTTCGCGAAGCACTCACTTTGCTCCAAATCCCAACACCGGCTACAGTGCGTAGTCAGTCGGTATGTCTTGTGACACTGAATCAACGAGTCTGAGATAATAAACTGATACATGTAGTTTCAGTCGTGCTGGCTCGCTAACTTTCTATCAGTTCAAAGACCAAGCAAGAGCTGCCTTCGCCACGTCTGCGCTGGCATCGCGATCTGTTAAACCAGCGCAGTGCCCTCTTCGCGTTCTTCCTCCACAGGACAGGCAGGTGGTGACATGACGCAGTCAGTCACTTCCTGTTGGCACGCCGATTGTTCGACGGGTGCAATTTGTGGTGGTGGGAACTTCGTGAAGAGCAGGTTTGGCGATTTGTTCTGCTGAAGGCGGCAACATCTTACTTTGTACATTAATTAATCCACACTATAGCCTACTTCCAATTTTCCAGGCCAACTTATATACTATCGAGGTATTTCTTTTCACTCTCGTCTTCAACTCTTTTCTTCAAGCGCCGATGCCACAATTTTGTGCTAAGGTTCTATCACTGCCACAGCAGCAGCCTTGGCAGCTCTGGCTTTGACTTGTCGCTGCAGGATCTTGGACGTGGTCTCGGCGAGCTTCTGCGCGATGACGAACTCAGACTGCGTCAACTTGTGCGTGTTGAGTCCCGCGCAGCAGAGCGTGCCAATGACCGTAAAGTCCTCGGAGAAGAGCGGGAAGCCGCAGTAGAAGCGCAGGTGCTGGTTGTTCACGGCGTCCATGTAGCTGAAGCGCACGTCGGCCTGGAGATGCGGTACCAGCAGCGGCTTGTCGTCCAGGATCGCCCGGCTGCAGAAGCCCTCGTGGCGGGGAAAGTTCCGTGTAGGGAGCTCCAGGTCCGTCGCGATGATGTGGAAGTAGTCTTCTTCGACGACCGTGACCATCGCGCCGATGCAGCCGAGCTCTCGTCCTACAATCGAGCAGATCAGCTCCAGCTCCGGGATGTTCTCCATCTCGGCGAACTTGTGAGACCGGATCACCTCGAGTCGCTTCGCTTCGTTCGGAGGGATGACGTACTTGACGTCCCCCACGGGGTCCAGCGGGTGTTCGTTGCGATACCTGCGCTTCTCGTTGTCGCTGACGACACATTCGTCCAGGCTCGGTACTGGCTCCGCGTTTAGTTTGGCCTGTAGGACTTGGAAATGGTCCGCCTCACAACTTGAGTCGGTGAGCACAATCGGAGTGCGCGGTGTACCGCTACTGCAGCTGCTGCTACAGCTACTGCTACTGCTACTGAAAGACTTCTCCTGGTCCACCATGGTCTTGATAAGCCGGAAGACCGACGCTTTTTCGGATTCACACTTGGCCTCCGATAGTTTCGTCTGTAGTAAACTCGTGAGCATCGCACCTAGTGGCTCACGTGGCGAGGGGTCTGGCACCACGCCAGCAGGCTTGAGGTCCTCGACGGTCATGTTCAGGTACCGACTCTGGTCCACGCACGTGATGCACTTGCCGCAGATGCGCACGCGCACGATCCACGGTCTCCCACTACAGAGCGCGCGACGCTCGCGGTCCTCCATCGCTGAGCACCGCTCGCAGACGTTGTAGCCGCACAGGTTGCAGAGCTTCTTCCGTGTGAACAGGAACGATTTCTTGCAGCCGATACAGCTCGAGTTTGTCGGTTTGACGTGCACCTCGTCGATGAGCACTTGCATCCCAAGGCGGCGACGACGGATGATGAGCCCGAGTCGCTCGATGGACTCGGCGACGCGCAGCAGCCGCGCCTTGACCGTTCGGTGGGACGCGCTTTTCTTGCGCAGTCCCTTGGGGCTGCACGGTTCCGAGTAGAAGTGTTCGCCCGAGAATGCCACGCGCGTGGTCATCCCGTCGGGTTCTTCCTCCAAAAGGATCCCCGCGATGACCCCGCGACCCTGGGTGGCACGACTCATCGCCAGTTTTCCTATGAAGCAGTCCTCGGGGTGCAGCGAAACCAAGGTTTTCCGGAACGCGTTCACGCTGCTACTCTTGAGCGGCACCTGCTGTGTGAACTCGAGGAAGCACCACTCCTCGCTGTGGCCGAAGAAAAATCCGTTATTGTCAAACGCCACCGCCGTGACAATGAGCTCGGGGACGAGAGTGGTACCTGTTGCATCTGTGAGATTGAGGTTAGTGAGGGTCTTCTCGGTCGGGTTGGCGGTGTGCACGAGCTCGCCCGAGAGGAAGTCGGCGCGGAAGAGCACACCCATGAGGTCGCAGAAATCCTCAGTTGTCCTCGTCTCCAGCGCGAGCTTGAGCTCGTGCAGCGAGCAGGGGATACTCGTGACCGCCAGGACCCCGAGCGACGGGTTCTGCAAGCTCCCGCGGCGCGTGAAGATTTGTGTGGCCGCGTTCCGGACCGCCTTGCGCTTGTGTGGCACCCAGCGCGAGTAGTTGACCAAGCGCTGCCGCTGCTGTTCGTCACCGTGCAGCGTGTTACTGAGCAGGTCCCAGTCCACTTGCTTGGTCGCGCACCTCGCCATGTGGACGAGCTTCTTGTCGCTGAAGCGCACGTTGCGCGACGCATCATCCAGGTACTCTAGGCCGTCGTCCGGATCGTCCAGGTCGCCGTCCACGTCGCACGTGGGCGACCGGTGCTGCAGGTGGCGCTGCTGCTGGTGGTGGTGTCCTGTGTTGGTCATGACGTTGCACTTTGTGCAGGAGGTGAGAAATGCGGAAATGAACGGAAGGACACAGAGAAAGGAAGAGATAGTGGCTCTGCGTTTGTGGCGGTGAGGAACAAACACATACAACCAGCGAGCATATGATAGAAAGCGCTGAACAGCACCTCCGTGTTGCCAGCACCGTAGAATATAAAAACGTATTTTGTGCGCATCACATAGAGCTCCGCGCAGAAGCCTGCTGCTCCTTTCTTGAAGAGCGTCTCAACGTCGCAGCATTCTCGAGAAGAAACATTGAGCTTTGAATCGTGCTGCACCTCGTATAATGAGAGGATGCTTGCAAAATACTTAGAAGAGGTCTTTGCGAATAGGTTTACTATTACTTGATATATGCCTATTTTGCTTCGAAAGGGTTTTTTGGAGGACTGTAACAAATAAACGTAAATCGTATCCTTTCACTGCATAAACATAAAACTACCTTTGAAATATAGCTTCTCGTATAATTTAC
The DNA here is from genome assembly GCA_038051095.1 of Globisporangium irregulare. NCBI lineage: Eukaryota > Oomycota > Peronosporomycetes > Pythiales > Pythiaceae > Globisporangium > Globisporangium irregulare. The sequence continues at coordinate 12,201 of JALBZZ010000534.1, forward strand.
TATACATTATCTTTTATATAATCAATGCAAGTAAAGATTCACTGCATATATCAGTTATAAGAGGCGTAGAAAAAGACTCTACCAGTCAAATGAACCCATTGGTGATCTCCGCTGGCTCTTCGGTCGTACAGTAATGGTTGGTTGATCCATTGAGGTCATCTGTGGGCAGTGCGGACACCCACTTTATATTCTGGCAGCTGGGATCGTCTTCCAGTGCTGGTCGAACTGCCATGTTGACGAGTACAGGAGCTACCCGCTCATTGCCCAAGCACCCCTTAGAGGGCACTGAACAATCAACCAGATGCCGCGCAGACTATCCAAACACGAGAAGATAGAGAGAAGGTTTCTCGACCAGATGCGTATGTTATGTGGACATTGACTCCATCACCATGACAAACTCTAGTTCAGTCTGCCAGTCTGACAGACCCCATGGTATCCAAATATTGGATGCTCTCCATAAAGTGCCAACGGGCCATGGAACGCCTTTCCTGAGAAGCCTCGTAGCATTTACTCTCAAGTTCGTCGTGAGCGATTTGTTTGTTGCGACAGATCCACCCGAGGGATGATCACTGGACGCGAGTGCTGCGTGTGAAGGGTCTTACACCTGATACTATTTCACAACGCGATGCTACTCCGTTCAGAAATCTCATTTGTATCCACAGTTTACCCGTTGTCGAGGACCATACCACTTGACCACCGCATACCACCGGACTGGGCATCAAAACGATTGCTCAAGCACAAACAGTCATGTCCTCAGGGCCATCGCAATTGATTATTGTCTACTTGCTGCCCTGGTCAACAACAGTGCAGCTCTTCATCGAGGTAGGTCATTTTTGTCATTTTCGCTGCACGTCGCGTGGCTCTCGGCATACAGCGACGATGCTGATGAAGTAAATGTAGGACCCCGCTGTTCAGTGTGTGCTCTGGTATTACTGATAAACCTTGGTTTTTGTCGAAATATGCAGTTGGGTGCAGTTACTGGACTTTTGGGTAGTTGCAAGTCGTCATGTTTGGTTCTTTTTGTTGGTACGGAGCTAAAAGGCGGGAGCCGTCACAAGAGCCCAGGCTGGCCTTGACCAACGGTCGGAGTGACGCGATGTGCTCCATGCGGGTGTCTCTACGATCAACGTGCGGATTCGGATCCCGCGTTGTCCAAAATGACTCCATCATCATGTCGCTCGTCGGCAACAAACACCTGAGAGTACTGTATGAGGAGTGCTCTATCTTCTTGCCTGATCGTCATCTCAAACCACTCACCAGTCGCCTCAGGTCACCCACCAGTCAGTCACCAATCATCTCAATTGGTTCGAGGTGCAGGTTTTCTGCCAATTTCAAAATATCACCGAGTAAAAGCTCTTACTCGAATGAGATAGGCTTATTTATTCACACAAACAAAGCTCATCACTCGGACGTTCCCAAAGAAACAGCATCAATGTGTACCCATTTTGAGGGTGTCACCAGTCTAAAGAGACCTCATGTGTGTGAAGTTGCCGCCTTGGCGTCACGTCCTCCTTTGCACTCTGCTTCCTTCTTCCTTTTCACGCAATCTCAAGGCACTTTTGAAAATTGTAGGCTTGCTCCAGTCTGTCAGTCCAGTTGCAGTTTTAGTGCGAGTTGCAAAATACACTCGTTTGCAAATCGTTCAGGACCTTGACCGTTGCATTCCCTCTCTCCCTTCCTCCCTTCGTTTCAGCACCAGCACCGCAGCCGTCGCTCTGTTGTCCTAACAACTCGTCGCCATTTGTGATTGCTCTGGCTCAATTGCTTACGGTATTAATTCTGAATGCATAGCTTCCTACATCTGTCGGATGTCACCCGCGTCTTCCTTCTCTCGCTTGACGTTGCTGCAGGACCCTCGACGCCGTTTCGGTGAGCTTCTTCAGCACGGTGAATTGGGATTGGCTCAGCTTCCGGGACTTGTCGCCCAGACAGCACAGACTGCCAATCACAGTGAAGTCCTCCGCGAACAGCGGGAAGCCGCAGTAGAAGCTCGCGTTGAGGTACTTGACCGACATCATGTAGCTGAAGCGGATGTCAGCCTCGGGGTGCGGCACTAGCAGCGGCGCGGCGTTCAGGATCGTGCGGCTGCAAAAGCCCTCGCTACGCGGGTACACGCGGTTCTCCATGAAGTCGAGGTTCGTTGCGATCACGCGCACCGTGGCGTCCTCGACGATCGAGACCGTCGCGCCGACGCACTGGAGCTCCTGGCACGCGAGCGAGCAAATGATGTCGAGCTCGGGGACGCTGTCAAGTGCACTCAGCTGCTTGTCGTTGATGATTTCTATGCGGCGCGCTTCATTCGCTGGGACTGGGTAAAGCAAACCGTACGCTGGATTCTCTGGGTGGATCAAAGCGTAGTTTCTTCGCTCGGGGGTTGCGAGCTTGCACTGTTCGTGAGGCACCAGTGGTTCGTCTTGCAACTGAAAGGACACTTGGGCGATGTACTGCTGGTCGCCAATTTGTTCTTTGTTCCCTTCTGCTAAGAGCAACATCGCTCGCTCTACGGGGCTCTGCGTCTTGTGGTTCACGAGGTACTTGATGACGCTCATGACCGACGCCCTCCGCGCCGCCGGCGCGTCTTTCAGAGCGCTCTGCAGTAAATTCGTCAGCACCACTCCAATCGACTCGCGTGCTCCGTTGTTGTTGCTCTCTGCTGGAGAGTCCGGAACGACCTTGACAGGTCTCAGGTCGTCCGGTGAGATGTTCTCATAGCTGCACTGGTCCACGCGCACCATGCACTTGGTGCACACGCGAATGCGCTCCAGCCTGGCTGGCTCGGTCGCTCCTGGTGCTGAGACTGATGATCGTGTCTCGCGCACCTCGCGCGCCGAGCACTTCTCGCAGACAAAGTAACCGCACAGGGAGCACACTTTCTTGCAGTTCATTAAAAACAAACGCTTGCATCCACTGCAGCTTCTATTTGGCGGAGGCGAGACCTGGGCTCGGTCCACCAGTACCTGGACGCCGAGCCGCCGCCGGCGCACGATCAGAGTGAGGCGCTCCGTCCACTCGGCGATGCGCACGAGTCGTGTCTTAATGATTCGTGCCATGCCGCCTTGCTGCAATCTCCTCAGCGCACGTTTGAGGTCCTGGTCTTCACTGCTGGAGTACTCAGCGTAGTACCAGACCTGGGTCGCCCTCTGTGCTTGTCGTCCTTGTCGTTCTGGCTGCGCATCTTCAAAGAGAAAGCCCACGAGCACATCGCTGTTCAGTCTCTCTAGTCGTAGCTGGGATCTGCTATCGCTGCTGCTGCTTTCACTATCACCAGTCGGGTCATCCGTGCCATGCAGCGGCACCATAATCTTCGTGAACGCGCTGCGATCGCTCGTGCTCACGTCAGTCGTGATATCCAAGTACATCCACTCCTCTCGCCGGCGTTTAAACAGATTCGGTCGCTCGAACGTCACAGCGTTGACTGCGAGCGCGGTCATGCGGTGCGAGCGCATCGACTCTGCGACTGTGTCTTTGCTGGTAGCTCTTCGATCATCTCCGCTGTTGCTGCTGCTCACATGCTGCACGACGCGCGCCGCGACGAACTCTTTGCCACAAACAGCCGTGAGTTTCTCGCGGAGCTGCTCGCTCGAGCGCGTGTCGTCAAAAATGCCCTGTAGCTCCTGGATGCTGCACGGCAGCACGCTCTTCACTAGCACCGCAAAATCATTGGTAGTCACAGGGTTCTCGTGCTCCCGCGTGTAGATCACGGCCTCAGACTGCTGCTGTGCAACCTGGTGTGTCGAGTGGCGTCGTCTGCGTGGCCTCCAGGCACTCGAGAGTGGCTGTTCGCGCAGCGTATCCCAGTCGATGCGGCGCGCGGCATCCGCAGCGATCGTCACGAGCTTCTCGTCACCGAGGATCTGGGACTGGGGCATGGCAGCCATTAATGGAGGGATGTCCTTGTCCCTGCTGTGTCTTGTGGTGGTGGTGGTGATGGTGGGTGTGAGTGCGAGTCGGGCAATGAAGCAAAGAGGCCAGCGCTTAGTGCTCGGATTATAATCATCAGCGAAAGCGCTCAGTCACTCATGCAGAGAGTCTGGCCACTTGAGGACAGTCCAGTAATTGGCGGGAAGCGAGGAGTTGACTATGGGAACCTCACACAGTGGGATGTGATTTGCTCCAAATCCGCCTATGAGGCTGTGTCATCACATCACACTACCTCACAGAAAAAGAACCCACCAAATATTACCAAAAACTGACTCAGTTGCATTCTCACACGTCACACATATTCACACTTATACCTTACACACTGTGACTTTTCCACATACTATATCATCATCGCTCCGACCACAATAATGAACACCAAGCCGTGGTTATTACATGCGCTGCAGTTCATTCGCACGCACGCATTCTTATGTTAATACAGCTTCACCGCGGTGGCTGTGGTGGGTGCGCCCCGCCGGCGCTGCTTGGCCTGCATCTGTATGACCCGGGACGCGGTCTCCGCGAGCTTCTTCATGACCGTGTACTGCGACTGCGTGAGCTCGCGTGACTCGTGGTCCACGCAGCAGACCGAGCCGATGACCGTCTTGTCCTCGGCGAACAGTGGGAAGCCGCAGTAGAAGCTCACGCTCATATGCACGACCGGGATGATGTTCGCGAAGCGCACGTCTGCCTCTGGGTGCGGCACCAGCAGCGGCTTGTCGCTCATGATCGTCTGCGTGCAGAAGCCCTGGTCGCGCGGGAAGCTCTTGCTCGCGAAGAACTCGAGCGTGGACGCCACGACGCGCATCGTGTCCTTATCCACGATCGTGATCAGACTGCCCGAGCATCCGAGCTCCTTCGATGCAATCGAGCAGATGATGTCCAGCTCCGGCACTTTCTCCATCACACCGTCGCCGCTCATGTCGCTCAGGTAGCGCTGGTCATGGATCAGCTGCAGGCGGTGCGTCTCTTTTTCGTGAACAGGGTTCACGATCGGCTGGTTCACCTCTTCGGGGTACTCGATCGGGTACGCCCGCTTCTCGTTATTCGCCAAAACGCACTGGTCCACGGGGAGCGGCTTGTCGTTCAGTTTCGCCTGGAGCTCAGCAAAGTACTGCGCGTCCGTGCTCGCCTCGGTGAGCGTGATCTGGCGCATGTGGCCATTGGCACCATTGCTGTTGTCATCAAGGCGACTGCCGTTACTGTGCTGGCTGTGCTTGTCGTCGTCCTCCTGGTTCACGAGGTACTTGATGACGCTGAGCGCTGACTTCTTGCGCGCGTCCGAGGCGCTCGCCATGGTCTCCTGCAGCAAATGGGTCAGCACAGCGCCGGTGGTCGTCGCTCGCGACCGCATCGTCTGCGCTCCTGTCGCTGCTAGTGTGGCCGAAGGGTCGAAGTCGGGGATCACTTTCGCCGGTCGCAGGTCACGCTTCGTCACGTGCGCGTACCGGCACTGGTCGACGCGCACGATGCACGTGTCGCACACGCGGATGTTCTCGATCACCGAGCGCTCGTAGATGTCGGGACAGGTCTCGCGCTGCTCGACCGCCGAGCACCGGTCGCACACAAAGTAGCCGCAGAGCGCGCAGCTTTTCTTGCGCGACATGAGGAACGACCGCCGGCAGCAGACGCAGTGCTTGTTCATCACCTTGATCGCGCGCCGGTCTGCGAGCACCTGAATGCCGAGCCGCCGGCGCCGCACCACGTCCGCCACGCGGTCGAGCCATTGCGCCATCTTGAGCAGCCGCGCACGCACCACGCGGTTCGACGCGCCGTCCTTCGCCTTGGCGCTGCCCCCGACACTCTCTGGGTGATTGCCATTGCTGCTTTTGTTGTTGTAGAACATCTCGGCCGTGAACGTCACGCGCGCCGAGCGTCCGTCCTGCTCCTCCTCGAAGAAAAATCCCGCGAGCACGTCGTGGCCGTGCTTGGCGCGCTGCGCGACGCGGCCGAAGAAGCAGTCGTCCGGGTGCAGCGACAGTAGCGTCTTGGAGAACCACGCCTTCTTGTTGCTGCTGGTGTTGTAGTTGCTGCTTGTGGTGCGGTCACTCGCGCTGCTGTTGTCGCGACTGCTCTCCTGGAGGTACTCGAGGAAGCACCACTCTTCGTTGCGCGCGAATACGTTGGCTTTCTCGAACGTCACGGCGCTCACGATGAGGTCGGCTGTCTCGTTCGTGTCGGAGGTGGTGACCACCGACGACTGGTCGCTGTACACGCTGTACGTGCTAGCGACACGTGAAGAGCGCGACGCCAGCGCGCCTCCGTAACGCTTGCTGCCGCGACCGACGATGTGCACGAGCTCGCCCGCGAGGAACTCCTTGGAGCAGAGCGCGCGCATCACGTCGCTGAACTGGTCGCTCGTGCGCGTGTCGAACACGAGCCGCAGCTCCTGCACGCTGCACTGCAGCAGTGCTTTGGCGAGCACCGAGAACGACTGCGGGTCCTCGCGTGTGTACACCGCGACGCCGCCGCCGTTGCCTCCGCCTCCACTAACGCTGTTACCTCCACTGCCGCCACCACCATTACCGCTGTTCTTCTTGCGCACCCAGCGCGATGACAGCTGCTGCTTGCGGAGCGCGTCCCATCGGATCGCGCTCGCGGCGTCACCTGCCATGGCCGCGAGCCGCTGGTCGCTGAAGCGCACATTGCGCGTGGTCTCGTCTTCGTCGATGCCGCTCCCCGCCTGTGAGTGCTGCTGGGAGCGCGAGCCCGTGGTGCTGCGGCGTGCTCGTCCCACCGAGCTCCAGCGCCACGCCGCCGTCGCCGTCGACGACGAGCCTGTCCGTGCGCGGTCGTCCATAATCTGTTAAACGCTTCCTGTCAGCCTGTTTGTGTGTCGGTCTGCGAGCGCTTTCGATTGTGAGGGAGAGCGAAGCCGCGGTCGGTCATTCGGTCATCTACGCGCACGAGGTCCACGGATTGGGGAGGTGGACTCGAGTGATTCCTGGGGCACGCACGCACTGGAGGCATGCGCACATGCCAGGCGCGCCGCATAATAGTTACGTTGCGCTGTCTGTCCTCATGGAGGGAATGTCTGTGGTTCGGGCGAGTGCCACTCTTCTTGGGTTCGTTGAGGCGATTTCTGTGCGTGGCATTCATTGTTGTCAGCTTGACAACCCTTGCGCAAGATCCAAAGTCGACAAAAACGCAAAGTGGGGCTCGTTAAAATTGACACTGCTGACATGAAGGTAAGTAGTAGGTGCTACTTTATATCAACATGCTGTAATAAGTCGACAATGAGTGGCCCACGATGTTCTGTGTTCCTGATTCGACTGGACTGGGAAGAGCGCACTTTTAAAAAACATCCCGCTCACAGTCTGTTTTCATGCTCACAATCAACTCCATACCAAGATCGAAAAGAGCTCAAACACATATGGATCCATTAACACTTGCAGGACGAGCAATACCGTTAGAAGGCGAGCGTAATTACGTTGCGCCCCTCCTCCTCCTAACGGTATTCCTCCTCCTTGTGTCCCAGACAGCATAGCACGCCAGGCGTCTGGCAGGTCGGTCCTTTACAGGATCACTCCTCTGCTTCAATCTCCTTTTCGCTTCCCGCACTTTCGCGACGTAGGCACATGAAGAGCGCTAATACATATGTAGAAATGCCAGCTCCAAACAGAAATGCCATAAGCCACTTGACAGTTGCAGCACCACCGCACTTATGAAGTGTACGACTGAACTCAAAAAAGCGAGCCGACTTATTAGAAGTAGACACCCCACACACACATGCACACTTGCTTTTGTCAACAATTATTCGATGGTTGACAGAGAGCTGGAAAGCCTCGCCTCCGATCCCCTTCTTCGCGCTGCTGTAAGCGGCCATCGATGGTGACGTGAAGGGTCCCTCTCTGTTCACTTGCAGAGTTCAGAGCTCAGACACTTGTGATTGCCGTCTCCTTGTCCCACACTAAATGATTTGCCAAAACGCACGGAGAACTCGCTCGAGGCTATAATCAACGAATATTCTTTCATATAGAGAACATGAGCCAAGAGTGCGCTTGTTTGCACAGTGCGCTCGGGTCTGACGAAAGGTTTTACAACACATGGAAAACACAGCAAATCACAAACGAAAACTGCGCTGATTACGTCATGCGCAATGTTTGTGATATAAAATTAAAGCACTCGCTAATATGTCCAAACATCAGCACTTCAATTTTGAGGTTGGATTTGAGAGGGAGGCACCTGGAATTTGCCTATAAGCGCACTTTTTACATGTTTGAAGTGTCTCACAGTGTGGTTCACATTTTTTAGAGCATAAACGCCCTAAACAAATGTGAACCACACCGTGTGAGCAACTCCCGTTTTTGCTCGAGAATGAAAAAGCGATGCGATACGAAGTGCCACAAGCTCAGCGGAGTTTAGACATGCCGACAGTGTCGAGCGTGCGAGACGCGCGAGTGAGGTACCACGCGCGTGATATACGCACATACGATGGAGCGCAATCGACCTGCGCGCGCTGAAGCGCAACCGGCGGCACCGCGGACGCCATGCCGACGCTCGAGCAGGTCACGCAGGTGTTTGAGGAGATCTACCAGGGCGTGGATGGTGAGCGTGGACTCTGCGAGCTCGAGACGCTGCCCATCGCCAAGGGCTTGCTCGAGGAGCTGCATCGGCGCCTGCACTGGCCATGGCGGTCGTCACTGGTCGCCCGTGCAAGTACTGCGACAAGCTCCTCATTGCGCCCGGGTGCGTTTGCGTTTGCCTTACTTCGTTTGTCTCGCTTACCTCTACCCTTGCATGCTACTGGTGCTACTGCTCGCTCCCGTAGGCTCATGCTGCCGTGCGTACACACATCGATCTCCTGCGCATGCTCCTCGTTTGCGTGTTGACAGCCTCAAGGACATCTTCAAAATGCAGATCTGCGTGGATAACTGTTCACCCAAGCCGTCGCCAAAGCCGGTGCAGCTCGCGCTCCAGGCGCTCGGCGTCGACGCCAAGCACGCCGCGATGGTCGACGACGCGGTCGACGACGTCGTCTCAGGCGCCTCAGCGGACGCGCAGGCGTTTGGCGTGCTCAAGTTGCGTGCGTGCCGCTCGAGGGGCCCCTCAGTGCGCGAACGTCGACATCTTCAGCCGCGCACACAATGGGGTGAACCTCGAGCTCGTGTAGCCGATGGTCGGCGACCTCACGTGCGAGATGCTCATGCACTTTGCACCTCTTCGAGTCGTTTGCGAGCGCCGTGCGCCTGACGCTGCAAGTCGATGTGCTGCGAGGACACAACGGCCACCACCGCGCCGAGGCGTTGTTCAAGGCGCTCGCCGTCGCACTGCGCAGCGCGGCCAAGCGCGACGCGAGCACGGGCATCCCGATCACCGTGCATGCGTAGACGTGAGTACATGAGACGAGATGCGACATGGTGCGATCAGTCATAACTTGGCAGGAGTGAGAGCGGACGAGCGAGCAAGAAGGATGCGCAAGCTGATGTAGCTCTTTCTAACAGCTAAACGTATCGTGTTTGTTGCAATCTATTCCTCTCTAGCGAAGCATGTCCTCTT
>JALBZZ010000535.1:0-21556 GCA_038051095.1 Globisporangium irregulare
GTATATTTCCCGGATTAAAATTGCGAAATGGTATACTGAGCGCAGAGCCCCTATTTACATGCACAGTATGAGTATGACGGATGTGAGTGCGATGTTGTAACGCGCTGCTTCTCTTGCTTGTCCAGTGGAAGACACTGCTGCGCTTGACGACCCGAAAGTCAAGACGCCGTTATTCGCTATCAAGGACGATGAGAGCCGAAAACTTCTTGTGACCCCGAAAGGGTCTGCGCGAGCGGGTAGGTAGGCTGCTGGGTTGGGTATGTGTTAGGTGGGTTTGATGTTACTATTGCCTCCGGTAGTAGCGCCGCCCTCTGCGAGCTTATTATGCAATTGCAACCGGTTCTCCAGCTGCTTGATCTTCTTCTTGAGCGATGCGAACGTAAGCGTGACTTCCTGCTCGCGATCAAGCGTGATCATCTGGTAAAATGCCGAGTATTGTGGCAACATAGGAGTCAGCCGCGCGGGTGCATGGATGCATAGTCAAGTATCAGTGCTGAGCATGTTCTGATAGCAATGATGTGGAAGTCACTTACGATGTACACTTTGAGCGAGTTGCGCAAGAAGAAGAGCACCAGTAGCAACATGCAGAGCAGCGTCCACGCCACAAAGTTGCTCTCGACCAACATTTGGTACAGAAACGACATGACGTTGGTTTCCAGGATCACCGCCACTATCGGCGCGTACCCGTTTACTGATCCAGTGAATGGTCCGCAAGCGTATTTTCCAGAGCAGACACAACTTGGGTATCCGCTTGTGCATTCCTGGCCGCCACCCAGCAAAACTGAGAAATATGCCGCCTGGTGCACATTACCAGACGTGGTAACAACGATGAACGAGCTAAACCATGAGTATACACGATCGCATTCGACACAACAAATGAACCAGGAAATGGCATTTACCGATGTATGCGCCTCACTGATTGTGCAGGTTTCTGTCGCGCTGTCGTAGGTATTTGCCGCACACAACGCGTCGTTAACGATTTCTAGCTGTGAGTCTTGCAGCGCACACTGCTTGGGAAGGTATCGATTCATCAGAAAGTATTGCGTCCAACCGAGAAAGATGAGGATCGTGCAGAAGTAGAACTTGATGAAGAAGTTTCCTGCGTCCTTGGCGCTCCAGGGGCTTGTCGGCTTCCGCTGAAAGTGCTGCGACGCATGAAGCAGAGATAATCAAAAAGCGTCAGAAGTGCTCGCTGGTGGAAACGAGCGGCTTGTCGAAGACACAAATCATCCCAACAAACCATGAGGTACAGCTTGTCGAATTTGAAGTTGATGGCGTGGAGTCCGAGCGCCAATATCGCAGTCGTTGGAGCCAGCGGGATCGCCAGCAGCGCAATCGTGCACGAGTACAGCAGCGCAACCATTTTCTGCGGCACCAAAAACTCAGGTTTCGTCACTTGAGCTGTGGCATTGGCGAGAAAAGCTGGGTCAGGGGTTTTTGCTGATTCAGTGATAGTGACTACAGTTTTTCTACTGGTGAGTGGATCTCCGTCTGGGTTTGCTTCGACTCGGGTGTGCGATCCTACGCTACCACCAATAGGCAGTTCACTGCGCTGATTCAGCGCTTCGGTCTGCTCCAACAGTTGAGGGATCTCCACAGACGGCTCATCATCTTGCAAAGGCACAATGACAGCACTGTTTGTCTTGCTTTTGTTTCGATGCTCTTTGAACCGCTGCCATACAGACTTGAGCATCTTTATAGCGGCGCCGACGAAGGGCGACACAACCCCCACGACCTTGCTAATCGTGAAATCCGTGACGACCAGCGTCAGCAATCCAGAGGCAACTTGTTCTGCTCGGCATTCGTACGTCTTCGGTTTGAACTTGAGCATGACGTTCTTCCGGATTTTTGATCCATCAATCGTGACGACCTCAGCGACCTCCTGTGTAGATGTCAGCAAGTACGGGTTCAACAGCAACGCGTACGAGAACAACTGGATGAGTACATTCAGGATCTTTGCCAGATACAGTCGCGTGACCATGGCTTTGATGGAAAAGCCGACGTCGTCCCATTTCTCAAGTCTCGTGAGAAGCGAAATGATCGTCGGGAGAATCGAATTGATGACTGTGACCACAGCAGGAACCAACGTGCTCACGTACGGGGCGAGAAAATCAGCGTTCGTCGCGATCTTCTCCTGAATCTGCGATGACTGCGTCGTCAAAAGGATGATCAAGTACCAGCATGACGCCTGGATCACAACGTAGATCAAGAACGCGACAACGCGGCGCGCATACAACCGGTATCTCTCTTTCCTGTTCGCACGCATTCCAAAATGGGTTCGTTAGAGTGGTCCCAGTCAATGGATCATTATCAAGTATGGTAAGCATACCGCGTTCGCTTTTTCAACGTCTCGTTGAGTTTCTCTTGCTCGACCGTGAGCTTGACCTGCTCCGCGATGGATTTCTTCAAGTCACCGACTTCCTACGTTGATATAGCGTAATTTCAATGGTGGTGAAGCCTTGGAAAGGATCATGTTCAGTCGTGAGACTGCAGTATTCAAAGACTCACCTCGATAGTCGTGAGTGAGAAATCCCAGGCGTTGAGGATGATCTTGCTGTACTTTGGCTGCGAATCACACACAACACACCCGACACGATCAGGTATGGATGCATTCGCGATGGTCCAATGCTCAACTGGCACAAAACTTACTTTGTTGTCTCCTCCTTCGACAGCCTCAATCGCTTTCGACATCTGGTCCTCAGCGATCCACTTCCGAAGTGTGAAGAGCAGCAGGAACACTTCCATGAGCATCATGATGCCCTATCAGAAAAAGGCAAGAGACAATGACCAGGTTAGCTTGGGTAAGTAAGCACGTCAATCTCCTGATACATTCTCTTCAGCAAATTACGCACCGAGTAGATGAGTGCTTCGTCCGGAGAATAGCCTGAGATCAGCAGGAACCGCGGCGCCACGCCAGAGAAGCTCAGCCAATCCGGTCCTTGCTGCACATTGCGAATATCATATCAAAGAAGAAATCGTTAGTACCAGCCAAGCAGAGTACGATCCAGCCTAAAGTTTGTACCTGACTCATCATGAACAACACATGAAGCACGAGAAACACGAAACACGGAATCGAGATCGCGATGAAGCTCATGATAATCCACCGGAAGAACTTGAAGTACGACGCGACCGAGTACCCGAAGCGAGCCTCGATCTGGCGCACATCCGTTGCGAAAGGGTACAGTTTGCGTCGCAGAAAGAGCCGAAACTTCTTCCACGAGACTCGGAATTGACCTCCTGACGTCGGTGAAAGTCCCATGTCGTCCATGCCATTTGCATCTAGCTGCTCTTGCGCTTCGGCAGCGCCTTTGAGAAGCTGCATCTTCATCTCGCTCTGCTTCTGCAGCTCGAGTTCTTTCAGCCTCGAATTGCGCGCTGCGCTGTTCAGTTTCACCTGTCCGATCCCACTACCACCAGCCCCTCCATTGCTATTCGCACCTCGGAACCTCAGCAGCATCTCTTTTTCTTCTTCCCAGTCCTCTTGCGCGGTGAGGAGCTCTTGCTGCGAATTCTGGAGATCGCTCTGCAGCTTTGCGATCGTCTCGTGCGCCTGCAGCTGCATTTTCTGCAACACCTCGATCTGCTTGTTGCGATACTGCAGCTGCTTCTCGTACAAGAGCAGCTTTTTGGCGACTAGCGACTGCTTGTACTGCGGCTGGTGGCTCACAAAGCCCTCGACCTCGATCTCGTTGCTGCTATTGTCTTGCTCTCCACCATTACGCTCGGTGTCGCCGTCATTGTTATCGTCATCAAAGCTCCAATTCACATCGCCGCTGGTATCGCTACCGCCCAGCCTCGTGACTGAAGCCTCAAGCTTTCTGAGCTGCTCAGTGACGGATTTTTCAATCTTTTCGATGTCAGGCAGGGAGTTCCTACGAAGCGAGGGTCATGTCTGCGAAGTTACTTAAAAGGTCCGGGAGACAAAGGAAAACCGAGAACATCTGAGAGGGGGATACCTCATGCTGCTGAACCCAGCGACACTCTCGTCGCCGCTGTCATCGTCGTTGCCATCGTCGTTGTCATCGGTAGGGACGTGGGCTGAGCTGCGCAGTGGTCTACGCATTGGTGGTTGCTGCATTATCAGCTTCGTCCAGTAATGATGACCAAAACGTCTTTTCGGGATCCATCGATCACGTTATTTGCTTTTTGTAGCGTTATCAGTCAGCAGATAGATGATTAGACAAATAACTTGGATTGATTATGTATATGTAGATCCTCTTGAAAATACCCTATTGCCAAATCTGTGCGCTGCACTTGATCTATCTATGAAGCTGTCCATTTACTGTAAATACAAAGGATTTCGAGCATTCTTCGTTTGCGTATCGCACTAAATAGACAAGATTATAGATAGATCAAGTTTACTTTGCATTTTGTACACTTCGTTTTGTTGACTTTCAGGAAGAAGCATATGACCAGTTCTTCTCAGACCCACAAGTGGCAGCGACGAAGATGAACGTGTGTCGCGTCGTCCATGCTGCCGCGTGCGCCGTCGCCGTCGTCTTCGCCCTCGCGGTCGGCGCTGCTGATGCCGTCACGCGTGCACAGCCAACGGCCCACCGCGCGCTTCAGAAGGACACCGCAGTCGCCTCACTCGGCGACAATTTCGCGCAGACCTTCGAGAGAAAACGAGACCCAGACAGCTCTGCCACCTCACCAGCTCTTCTCTCGGTCTGTTCCTCCTCCTTCTGGAACCACGGCAGCATTTCCAAGCTGCCTCCAGCTGACACAAATGTCACTGCTCTAAGCAAGCTCCACTGCTACCCCGATGTCTACCAGCTGAAAGACTCGAGTGCCGTTTCCTACAGCGAGGAGTCCCCGTTTGTCTACCTCCTCGATGCTGGCGCAAACTACCAGCAAGATGGAGCGGTCGTGCATGCTCCACACTGGAGACCAGAGAGTCGAGGCCGAAGCGTCGTGCTGCAGCGTCGTGATGCTACGCTGCACTGCAAAGTCGCGGATGTCAGCAGTCAGACTGAGTGGTCTTCTTCTCCACTTGACGCTTCCGATGCCTCGTGTTTCAATGATGATTGCGGTCAGTATCTGTCGGACGACTTGCTGCTAGCGCCGATTAGCGAGTGTGACGGAGGAGAAAAGGGAACCGCGAATTTCAATGACGTGTTTGAAAGTTCAAGTGCGCTGAGCGTGGACGAGATCAACGGAATGCTCTCTGTATTGGAGGAAATCGCGAGCGACGCATTGCCTGTGCCCATTATCAGCAGCAGCAGCAGTAGCAGCAGTGACACAGTATCGCTCGAAGGAAGTGAGCACGCCGCCCAGAATGAGAACTCCGTTGTCGACATGATTCCCAGTTTGGAGCACGTTGAGACGCCAGAACTCTTTCTTGCTGAAGTTGTGGACGCAGTGCCGAGTGTTTTCTCTTCCCCGCTGGAAGAGAACAGCGCAGACGACGTAGTGACCGAGCCAGCCTTTCTCGTTGTGCCGACTGAAGGCAGCGTAGCTGCTGTGGAGCTGTTATCAGCGTTAGAAGAACCGACCAGCTTTAGAGATGACAGTGCTGTTGTTGTTGCTGCTGCTGCTAGTGGCGGCAACCTGACTCAGCCAAACTGGATCGATTCGCTTGAAATGGACAACATCTCGTCGTGTCTGTTTCCAGAGATGCAGCAGCCAAAGAGTGCGACTTCCCTGCCTCAGCGTGATGCGATGGCATCACCGGCAGCCACTGGCAAGATCGATTCGCGAGTGTACGTGCCAAAGTTTTCCGTGCGGATTGAAGGCAGGCCACCGGTTGCTGCAGTCCAATCAAAGCCGTTTGTGCAGAGTAAGGACTGGTCAGCTCCATCGACAGCCCGCTCTCCTCAGTTGCCTGTCGGTTCACAATCTTTCCTTGTGGGTCCACCGCCTCCTGTGTTTGCAGCGAGCTCAGTGCTGTCTCGCAAAGACCGTGTCGAGCGATGGAAGGAGAAGCGCAGAGCACGATCGTTCGTACCGCGAGCGCCGAACCCGAATCTGTCCGAGTCTCGCAAAGCCATTGCTGCCAAGCGTCAGCGTGTGGGCGGTCGCTTCATCGGGTGCGGAGGGCTGACCTGTGCACCGTTTGTAGCCATCACCGCTCTTCAGAGCTGAACACTCTTCTTTGCGAGGTCGTGTAGTTGGGCGGCGTTGTCTCTGATTACATGTTTGTATTCTAGTACCACTCGTGCTTTCTTTCATTCGTTCATTCGTGCTTATGCTCGTAAATGCTTTCAGCTCGCGAGACGCTGAGGAAGAACCAAGCCCGCTCGGTAGTTCAGACGGGGTCTCTGCTTGTTGTTCATCTATAGAATCCGGGATCCAGTCAACGACGATGGAGCGCATTATAGACGATTCTTGTCTGTAGTCTTGCGCCAGTGAAAATGGATATGGAGATCTACATGAACCAACGTGCTGGATGATGAAAGTTGATGCTACGAAATTCTATGCACGCAACGAAATAGATGTCCTGGGTCTACGGCGTGCCCGAAAGCAGCTTCATGGCGTGGGTATCGCGAGGCGCTTGACCAACTTGCTGGTTCCAGGATTTGCATTTGTTATTGGCGTTTGCTTGCTGTTTGCACGTTCATTCCCAATTCGAAGAACCCTTACTCATCGTCTTGACTATCTGGATGTCGCCTGAATGTGACGAGAAGGTGAATCTTGTGTCCTTTAAAGACCGTGGCTGAGAACTCGACACAAACCCAATTGAAACGCTGTATAAAAAGTAACTGAGTCGCTTTTAAGCGAGTTTCCCGCCAAAAAAAATTAAAAAAGCGCGCGTGACAGCCACCATTCGAAATGCAAATTATGGTCATAACATGTCCACCCTCGCTTTGTAGCACATCTCGCATTGAAATAAATTCCGCAGACGTCTTAACCATATACATATTCAAACCGTTTTGCTGCGTACATCACTCTCAACAAGTCTGCTCCATTGCTTTTCTTGCCTATCTGATTGCCATTCCCGCATTTTTGAAAATTGTGCGCGCGCCAATTCCAAACGCGTCCATCCCACTCTGTCGCGCAGAAGGCACGCGCCAACCCACGCACGCAGTCAAGCAGCCAGCAGTAGCAAAGGAGGGACCACGCGCGCGCTCGCTTCTTTCCCCTTCCGCCACATAGCAAAACAGGCGGCATCCGAGCGACTTCGTCTTCTCACTCTCCCTCGTTTCGTCTTCACTCCACCATCATGATGAACTCCGACGAGTCCAAGTTGATCATCGTCTCGCTCGAAGGATGCCACGGTATGTTACACACCGCTTGGCAATGATGGTCGCGCGCGTATGCATACCATACGGCTCTTGATGGTGCAGATGAAGCTCAATGACTAGTTGCTTACACTTTTGTTTGTCTTCTTAAAGGCTGCGGTAAGACTGCGCTGTGTGCTGAGTTTGAAGCGCAGGGCTACAGCGTGCTGGACGAGGCGTTCATGGACATGCCATCGTACGCGTTGCACCCGCAGTCGCTGCTCATGGAGACATCGTGGGTCTGCTCCTGGTTCGAGCGCGTGCTGCGTCTTGCGAGCCGCGTGCGCAAGGAGAAGAACCCGGACTTTCGCAAGCAGGTGTACATCGCCGACCGCTCGCCCTTCAGCGCCGTGCTGTACTCCAGCAACGGTCACCTGCTCGAGCCAGTCATCCGCGAACAGATGCGTGAAGTGGAAGAGCAGACGAACGTGCAGTTCTACACGGTGCACATCGCCGTCGAGCCTGAGTTGCTCTGGAGTCGTATTGTTGGACGCCTGGAGCGTGAGCCGGAGCGCATCCGCTTCAACGAACACAAGCGCTCGTGGATGGAGGAAACGCTGGCGTTCTACAACTCGTTCAAATGGGACCTGACGGTCTCGAATGACGAGCGCAGCGTCCCAACGATCGTGGACAACATCAGCGACTTGCTGGTCGAGCAGGACGCCAACTTCCGCGTGGTCTACGAGCGCACCAAGTCGCTCTCGTGCACAAGCAGCGTCGCGAGCACGGACAGCGACCTGGAGAGCGTCGAGGACTGCGGTCAGCTGCTGAGCGAGTCACCTGTGCCGTCCCCCAAGAGCATGCGCAGCATCATCGCATTCAACAACTGCGACCTGGACTTTTAAGCTTCCAGGGCTGCCAATCCTTCAGGCTCGCACCAAGCAGCCATTCAAGTGTACCATACTTCAGCAATCCAGTTCAACAAGCTCTATCCGATGCCGACTCCGCATCCACGGACAGAGAGCCATCCGCCTATTACTTGCCTATTAGCTTCGTGTCATGTCGTTATTTCTTGCATGTTCTTTATGAGGGCTTTCCATTATGAGTCAACCCATGAATCACCAAGAAGAAGAATCATAAAGCCACAGAAAAAAAACCAACACACCATCTCTATTCAAGCTCCTATCGTATTAAGCACTTATACGCTCAATCGCAGGAAGCGGCGTGCGTTTGCTCGAGTGATCGTCGCGATCTCCTGCGGCGTCTTGCCGAGCGCCGTCGCGATCACTTCTACGACCAACGGCAGCGCACTCGGCACGTTCGGGTACTGCTTCTTCGGGTTGCTTGGCTCGTGGCGGCGGCACTTTGGGAAGCCCATGTACGGCGCGTCGGTCTCGATGACGAGCTTGTGCAGCGGGATGTCGCGCACCATCTCGCGCAGTGGTGCCCCCTGCTCTTTTTTGCAGATAAAGCCCGTGACGCCGATGTAGAAGCCCTCGGCCACATACGCGCGCAGCTCCTGCGCATTGCCCGTGAAGCAGTGCACGACCGCGGGCGGGAAGTAGCCGTCGACCTGCTGCTCCTGGCAGCTCTTGATCAGCGCCATGAAGTCCGCGTGCGCCAGGCGCTCGTGCAGGAATAGCGGCTTCCTGAGTGCACAGGCGAGCTGCAGCTGCGCGCGGAACCACTCTTTCTGCAGTGCCGGGTCGGGAAAGCTGGGCGAGTAATCGAGACCGCACTCGCCGACCGCGCGGCACTCGTCCAGATGCGCGAGTTCGTTCAGCGCCGTGAGCTCAGCGTCGGTGGGGAGAGCGAGAGCGTTGTATGGGTGCACGCCCGCTGTGGGGGACAGGGTCTACATTTGGTATAGCACGCATATACAGGAATGAGTGCAATATCAACAAATGTGATTACAAGGCACGCAGCGCGAGGGTGCAGCACAGGAGCTCACGTACGTTCGGGTACTTGCGGCAGAGATCGATTGCCGCACGACTTTCTTCGAGTGTCGCCCCTGGCACAAGCATCTCCGCGACCCCGACCGCCGCACCGCGCTGCATCGTGGCTTCCACGTCCAGAATCAGGTCCTCGTGGGTCAGGTTGCAGTCAAAGTCGAAGAGGTCTTTCAGCACCTGTAGCTCTTCAACAGGTGGTGGGGTCTGGCTGTACAGCACACGAAGAGACACCAAAGATGTTAGGTTAGCAAACATACACAGACGCGCATACACACAGAGTGCTGCTGGTGATAGCAGTGCAGACGGCAAGTGTCATTTATTCATTGCCTTTTGGTCTGTTGTGGCTTCTTGTTGGGCTTTTGCTGCTGTTGTTGCTTTTTCTTTGGCTGGCGCGACTGTGACTGCGTCGTATGAGTACTATCAGCGCCTGCAGATAAAGTATCTGCGCTTGCCACTGCTGCTGACGTAGAAGGTGCCGTGTTCTCTTCTGCCAGTGTGTGCAGCGGCGGCGACGACGTTGCGGTGTCCATTTTCGCTGATTTTGCTGGAAAATTGTGGTAAAACTCTGTTGTCGATTGAATTACTGTAAATACGTAAATAGCTACACAAAATGATTACAAAATGTTCTTCGTAGATTTTCCTTGAGCCACGGTACGGAATATGCGATGTAGACCTCACCTCATGTAACCAGCATCCAGCAGACACACATTGACCATGTAGGCTATATCATAACGAGTACCCAACTCCAGCTCGTAGCATTCAACATTTGCAAGCGAGTCTGAATGCGTTGTTTCTTGAAACGTTCGATGCACATGTACATGCAACTACTTCCTATACTTCCTAGACGCCTCCACTTTCACTGCTAACATTGTACATCAAGAATCGCTCGCAGCTCTCCTTGATCGCCGGGTGGCTTTGGAACTCCCTAATGGACGCGCATCGCGCAGTCACCGCGTCAACGTGGTTGAATGCGTTCGCCTCCTCTACAGCATCGCGCAAGCTGCGAACGATCTCCTGCGAGGCGATGTGCTCGCCCACGACGGCAGCACCACGAAGCGAGCGCTTGGTCGTCGCCGTCAGTGGTACTTTCGAAGGTAGGTTCTTGAGCAGCGCAGCGTGAGCAGCGTACACGTTGAACACTTTCTGGAGCGGGTTCGTGCCGACGACGCCCTGGTGGTCCACGTTGTCGAGCAGCGCGACGTGGTGCCAGCGGCCAGGGAGCGACACAGAGTTGAACTCGACCAAAGCACCTGAGCCATCGCTTGCCATCGACTCGGTGTTCACTGCACCGTCGTTCGCGAGCCAGGTCTCCGGGTATCCGAGCTTGTCGACCGTGTACCTGCCTCCGATGAGCACAGCGAACGGCTGCAAGAGCAGGAACATCGTGGGCTTTGGCAGTGCGATCTTCTTGAACAGAAAGTTGCGGAAGTCGTACGTGTTGCGCACCGTGAAGCTGTAGTAGTAGACGTTCGAGAGCGTCTTGACCCAGGTGTTCTCTTCGATCGCGCCGGCCGTCGAGAGCGAGTAGAGGCAGTTGTCCCTCGTGCTGCCGTTGAAGAGCGAGCTGTGCATGATGCGCTTGATGTAGTCGTTGAGCGACTCAGTCTTCATGCGGCGTCCGAGTCCAAATTGATCAAGCTTGGCGTCGTAGAACATGGGTGAGCCGTCGTCTTTCGGGATACCGATGGTACCCGCGATGCCGCCGACGAGCTGCACAATGATGTCGCTGAGCACTGTGAGCGCGCTACCCAGCGTCGTGCCCTGGTTCGGCGTCGAGAAGGTCGTGATCGAGTGGATCCAGTCGCGGCCGCCCTGGAAGAGCACATGGGAGCTGGGGTCTTCGATCATCGGAGCTTCTTTAGTGCCATGTGCGAGAAGTTGCGCGAGCATGCGAGCAGTCTGTCCACCCTGTGAGTGACCGACGAGGTGGATCTTCTGCACCTCGCCGTCCACGATCTCGCCCCACTGCGGGAAGATGCCTGGATACGTGCGTCCCGTGACGTTGTGTGCGTGCTTCTTTGAGTGGTTGATCCCGTAGTTGACGGTGCCGCCTTTGATGTACGCAAAGAGCTCGCATGCGCGGTCCCAGTTGCTGGCAAATGGTCCGATCACGGCTGTGCGCACGTCAAAGCCCTGCGCCTTGAGCTTCTCCTGCCAGTCGCCGTCAAAGCCGCCCCAGTACTTGAGTCCGCCGCCGAGCTCATCTCGACCCCAACCTGCAAAGCCATGGACGAGAATGATCGGGTACTTGTTCGCTGCAGGTGCTGCTCCTGCGTCAACGTTGGTTGAGAAGAGCAAGAGTTGTGTCGAGACACAAGCAAGCAGCAAGGTCGCAGCGAATGTCGAGAGTCCCCCCATGTTTGTGATCTCGGAGGTCGATTGCGCGCGCCTTTGTGTGTGTGTATGTGTATGGTAGCTAGCAAATCCGAGAATGAATTGGAAGAGATGATCAAGGTGCGGAGCTGAGAGTTGGTCGAGTGAGGAAAACGACGACGAATCCTGAGCGGAATGAATGCCTTGTGTGACCAGGAAACAGAACCCGGAAAGACCCGATCTACAGGCGCGCACAGGCAGCGAGACTTTCGCCACTTTTTTCATGCCCTCGGACACCAACTCTTTGCATCTTTGTGCTGGGGGTTCTTCAACATTGGCGGGTGGCTGGGCTTGTCCATGACATCTCTTGATAAAGGTCCAAAAGGCGCGAACTTAGAGGTGGTACTCTGGACTGGAGGTGGTACTCTGGACTGGAGATGCTACGCTGTGGTGGGGGAATGCTAATGGCGCAGAACACAGGACAGGCTCATTTACATCACTCTGTTTCCAGGTTTCTGATCCCGCAGCTGAGTGTTTTGTTAGCAAACTCGGATGTGGTGGATCTCGTGGATCTTTTCAATACGGTATACAGGCGTTGCGGGAGTGGGAACTTGCCAAACTATTCCAGTGCAGTGGCGACGGCCAACGCTGACGCACAATGCACGTACTCCAGTGTCATGGTCGTTGGCTTGGCTTATGCTGTCTGATAATCTGAACACCTTGTTCGCTTTCGGCATTGCGCCAGTCGCCCGAATGGAAACTGCACGAGTTTTCCTGAAGGCCGATGTTTCCGAAATGAATGAATTCGGAAGTGGCGCTCCTAGCGCGAATCAATTTTTCCTTCTTTGGCATTCGATATAATCTGAAGATTGATGTTCAGAATCATCAAGACTGATCCAGGGATTGCGAGGCTGTGCGGCGTCACGCAACGTCACCAAGTCAAGTCGGCGCGTGAAGAAGAACTCAATCTCTGAGCCATCCAAACCGTACAGCTGGTGGCTTCCCACTCAGACTCAGGGATCCGATTTCGAACATGCCACTCTCAAGCTTTGAGCACTTCTAGATGGCCTTTTGGGATAGAGAACGTCAAACTTTCGACTGCATTCGGACGTGAACGTATCTCTGTGAGTGAGTAAATGTCACCAAATAAACTGCAAAATACTCTTGTCAAGAACAGCAAAGTGTGCAAACAAACAGTCCTCGAAGCGAGGAGTTGACGAGGCGCTAGCTGTTCTCTCGCTGGTACAATCCAACTCACCTCCAGTGGTATATTGGTTGAGCTACTGATTCCAACCTCGGAAGTCCTCAGTTCGGGACTTCGAGGTTGATTGTCTCCACTTGTTGGCTTCAGATTCTAGAAGAATCTCATTTCTAGAAGAAACTCATTCAGTATCGTCCCTGGAGCTCATAGCGTCCGCTGTGCTGATGGCTCGTTCAAGGCGAGTCATGATCTCGTCAGACTGGTGTGCTCACTCACCTCCACCGCGCCTTTGCCTCGCAGCGACCGCTTCTTTGGGGACGAAACCTGACTCGGGGGCTCTGGAGAAGCGCGACGTGCGCAGAGTACACTCGCTACTTCGGGTTGCCGCCGATGCCGCCAAGGTGGTCGACACCCTTGAGCAGTCCGACGTGGTGCCAGCGACCTGGAACCGACACCGACTTAAACTCGACCACCTTGTTCCTCCCGTCGCTGACCACGGATGCAGTGTTGACTCCGCCGCCGTTCACGAGCCACAACTCGGGCAGTCCAAATGTGTCGACCGTGTACTGACTGCCGATGATCAGCGAAAACAACTGGATGAGTGGAGACACTTCAGCTGCGGGAGCGCGACCTTCCAGAGCAGCAAGTCGTGTGCTTCAAAGATATTCTGCACGCTGAAGCTGTAGTAGTCGACGCTTGGGAGGGTCTGCACCCAGCGGTTCTCTTCAGCGGGCCCTTCCACTGTCAGACTGTAGAGACAGTTGTCTTTTGTGAAGCTTTTGGACACAGAGCTGCTCAGTACGCGCTTCACGCGCGCCGCCAAGAACTCGTTTTTGCCTCGACGACTGGCACCGAACTGACTCAGCTTAGCGTCATAGAACGCTGGGCCGCCATTATCTGTGGGGGTGCCGACGAGGCCTAAGAGACCAGCGACCAGCTGCACCACTGTATCCTCGAGGACTGTGACAGCGTTGCCCAACGCGGAGCCCTGGTTTGGCATCGACATCGTCGTGACCGAGTGGATCCAGCCATCGTACCCGCCTCGAAAGAGCTCGTGGGACGCTGCTTGGATCGGCGCACCTTTGGTGCCGTGGGCGAGCATCTGCGCCAGCATGCGCGCTGTTTGGCCGCCCATGCTGTGACCGACAAGATGGATCTTTTGCACCTGGCCGTTCATGACCGCGCCCCGTTGAGGAAAGATGCCTGAGAACGTCCTGCCCGTAACGTTGTGCTTGTGGAACCTGGCGTGGCTCGCGCCGTAGTTGACGGCGCCACCTCTGATATACGCGTAGAGCTCGCAGACGCGGTCTCAGTTGCTCGAGAACGGACCAACGGCTGCAGTTCGCACATTGAAGCTCTGCTCTTTCCATTGCTGCTCCCAGTCGCCCTGGAGGCCGCCCCAGTGCTTGTAGCCGTTGGACTCGTCTCCCCCCAGCCGACAAAGCCGTGCACGAGGATGATCGAGTACTTGTTGAGCGCTGCGACTTGACAGATCAAAAGCTGGGCGATGGACACCAAGAGAAGCGGTACAGAGCTACAATGCATTCTTGTCGCGCGTGATCCTGGAGGCAATGTCATTTGCTGTTTTGGCTGGGTAGAGAAGGCTTGGTCGAGACTCTCGGAGTCTGAGTGAGCTCTTGGAGGTGAATTCGCGAATGATGAAATGACCACAACAGCTACGAAGCCATCAGAGCAGAGTAGAGTGTAGTGGCGAGCTCAAAGGAGCAAACATTGTGAGCTGAGACTGTACTCACCTTCGAAGTCCCCGCGGAAGTCACTCACACAGGCCGGCACATGTACTGCATCTGTGTTCTTATCATTTCGAAATGATTTTGCGCACGCAGTAATGGCCTAGGTTCACTGATCAACCATAAACAGTTGATCCCAGCCGCTCACTCCTGTACACATCCGCGCAGATGATTGGTAGCACTTTACTGTGCGGATACCATATTCGCCAAGCCATTCGCTTTTGAGTGTGTTGTGAGGTCCGAACTCACTCTCACAAGGGGGCCAACTCACTTTTTCATACTGGATGTGAGTCGCATGTGTGACTGGCTGTGCTCCTCTCTCCAGCAGTGCATGGTTAAGCTACCCACCACACATTTGACCCACATATCAACACACTTACACCACCATCATACAATTACCAAACCAAAAATACGTAACACTACTCACGAATGGATTAGATTGCAAACATAGCTGCCACTCATCAATGGATCATTCCTCTCGGTTGTTGATAGTGTCGACCGCTTGCTTGATCAGCTCCATGGTCTCCTTTGAAGCGACATGCAGCAGTGACTGCGCCGTATTAGCAGACTCTGACAGCGACTGGATGGACGCTGAATCCATCGTCTTCATTGCTGTCTTCTTCGGACTCGAAGGCAACTGCTGCAGCAGCGTCGCATGCGCTACGTACACGTCAAGTGCGTTCACAAACAGACTGGTACCGACAACTGCCGTGTGGTCGACCTTGTCGAGCAGTGCCACATGATGCCAGCGGCCCTGCAGCGAGACCGAGTCGTACTCGACGACTGCGCCAGTGCCATCGGATTTCTGCGCTAGGACGTTCACGGTGCCGTCATTTGCGAGCCATGACTCAGGGAAGCCCAGGTCGTCCACCGTGTATCGACTGCCCATAGTGATCGCTGTTGGGATCGAGGTCGGGAACATTGTGAGGCGCGGCAAGTGGATCAGCTTACCCTTGAGGTCATGCGCCTCGTACGTGCACTGCGTCGTGAAGCTGTAGTAGAATACGTTCGGCAACGTGGTGATCCACTTGTTCTCTTCGTCGGCGCCTTCCACCGTCACGCTCTTGAGAAACGACTCGCTCGTGTTACCCTTGAAGATCGCACTGGCAGCCACACGCTTTAGGTACGCGTTGAACGATTCGCCACTCTGGAGGGGGCCGAGTCCATACTGGTCGAGCTTGGCGTCATAAAAGCCGGGGAACCCTTTGTCGCCAGAGAAGCTTGCGAGTCCAACCACCGCGGCAAGCGCTTGGAGGATCGTGTCTGGTGGGATGCTGTCGGTAGGGGTCGTGCCGAGGTTCGGCGCCGAGATCGTGGTCACCGAGTGCACGATGTCCTTGCCGCCAGCGAAGAGCGGGTGCGCCTTGGGGTCTTCCTGAATCGGTGCACCTTCCGTACCCTGTGCGAGAAGCTGCGTGAGCATGCGCACCGTGTTGCCGCCAAAGCTGTGGCCGAGTAAGTGCACTTTCTGGACCTCGCCATTGACCACCTCACCC
This sequence comes from Globisporangium irregulare, assembly GCA_038051095.1. NCBI lineage: Eukaryota > Oomycota > Peronosporomycetes > Pythiales > Pythiaceae > Globisporangium > Globisporangium irregulare. The sequence continues at coordinate 15,871 of JALBZZ010000535.1, forward strand.
CATTGCGGGAAAATGCCTGGGTACGTGCGTCCCGTGGTGTTGTGGCCGTGACGGGCAGCGTGGTTGGCGCCGTAGTTGACAGTGCCGCCCTTGATGAACGCGTAGAGCTCACACGCGCGGTCCCAGTTGCTCGATAGCGGGCCGACTTCTGCCGTGCGCACATCAAAGCCCTTTGCGTTGAGCTTCTCCTGCCAGTCGCCGTGGAGTCCGCCCCAGTACTTGAAGCCGCCGAGCTCCGAGCGCCCCCAGCCACCGATGCCGTGCACCAGGATGATCGGGTACTTGTTCGCAGCAGACACCGACTGGGTGAAGAGCGCCACTTGCGCAAATGCAGCAAACAGCAGTAGCAGCACTGTCGCGTAGAGACCGAGACGCGCCATGGAGATTCCCTGTGTCGTGCTGAGCTGTTCTCCTCTTGGATGCCTCGGCTCCAATTGAGAAGTGAGCTATGAGATGACCTTTCGGGTGCATTTATGCTTTGAGAAGAGGTCCATGAATCCACAACTGTGATGTCTTTTGGGAAACAGTGATATCTGAGAGGTCAACTCTGTGGTAGACTTCCTGATTCAATCGGGTCAAGTACCTCGCCCATCCCCCACGAATGATGTTTCCATTTTCGGAGGCAAAGCCGTCAACAACCTGGTTGTGACAGTAGCTTAACTTCGTGAGAAACGAGTCACAGATCCGCCATGACGAATACATGGAGAGCGATTGGGCCGTGCTGCTCCCTCGCTTCCTGTATATTCCAAGAGTTCTGGAGAATGCAACCGGGTTATACTCGCAAGTTCATTTCGGTAGGTAACATCTAAGTACGCGCGCTGCATTCTTTTACATCCAGATTGGTCATGTCTTAACTTGGCGTTTGCTTGCTCAGGGACGTTTACGATTGGAGAGAGGAAACATCACACACGATTCTCCGCCGCACAGTCCAGTCAGTTTGAATGAACGAGTACAACGCATCTCACTCCACTATACTGGGATCAACTTCGTGGGCTTTGCTCGCGATGGTGTGGACAGTTGGAACTGTCGCTGTTGCGCTCATCTTTTTGCGACGTTCTCCATCAGCGTCAACATGCGAGAGCGCCTGCGGCAAATGATTGGGGGTGCTTCTCGAGACAGACCAACTGTGAACCCAACACAAGCCCACAAACCGCGCCAGCAAACGTGACAACATACCACAACAGGATCGAGTAGCAGCTCACCATGTCCGAGCTCCCCGAGCTCAACGGTAATAAGCAGCAGTGCTTTTCTATTCTGTGCATCGACTGGCACGCTTTGTTGGCAGCTTGATGTGTTTTACAGATGAGCTGGGGTGGAGAGACTTTTTCGATTCTCAAATCTACATACTTATTGACGAAGCGTATGCATGGTTTATGAATTCACTGACAGGGGCTGAGGCGCACGGAGCGAGTCACGTTCAGCTCATTCGCCAGTCTGCCATCAAGTGAGCGGTGCAGTCTACATTGCTCGCCGTTTATTTCTTTTGGCGGTTGACGAAGTGGAGCGCGAGACCAGCGAGGATGCGGAAGCCCACAATGTAGCCAAGCAGAACGAAGAAGTATGGCACGATAGTGTCGTGCTTCATGCTAAAGACCTCTTCGGTGAACGCTTTCACAGTCGTCTAACCGGTGTTCACAGGCGAGTTCACGAGTGGCTGACAGCCGAGTTTTGGGCCAACGTTCGACTAGGTGTCCGTGGTAGCATCGCAGACAAGGTCGGTCGAGCAGTCCGAGAAAATGAGCGCTGCGGCAATCGAAAGCAGGAAGCGTTACGATATGATCGTGTGGAGCCACTTGTAGCCTGACGGGATGGCGTTCGCTAGCCCTGGTACGAAGCGTAATTCGCGCCGGCGAAGATCAAGCCAAAGAGCAGTGATAGAATGATCACCATCACGTAGCGAGTCAAGTTGTACGACGGCGAGCACCAGTACATGCCGATGAAGCGACCGACGGCGAACTTCATCTGCGTGTGGGAGCTTGCAGCGCGCTTTTGGGTGAACACGAGCTCGGACGATTGGGAGACTGGAGTCGCAACGCCAGGCTTCGCCATCGCTGCTTCCAATGCCTTCTTGTGTGCACTGTTGTTAAACACCTGGACAAAGTCCGTGTTGTCAACTTCCGACGCGTTGTCGACACCGGCATCAATACACTCGAGCATTCAAGTCGCTGAGTTGTATCCGTTCGGAAGCGGCGAGACACCTGGGGCCGACTCAAAGTAATTGATCAAGTTGATGCAGTTCGTGCCCAGGTCGCTGAAAAACACGGTCTCTTCGTCACGCTTGAGCAGCAGCAGACTGTCGAAGAGGAAGAAGACCTCAGACGAAGACCGGTGGATCGTGCATACCAGCATGCGGCCCGTGTTAGCGACCTTGCGCACTCCATCCATGATCAGCTTGGCTGAGCGCGCGTCTAGACTGCTCGTTGGCTCATTCAAGAATAGCACGCTGGGTTGAGCAGCAAGCTCCACGCCGATCGTCAAGCGCTTCATCTGCTCCACAGATCTTCCTCGAATAATCTGGTCAGCGAGTTTGTGCATGTCCAACAAGTCGAGACACTCGCTCACCGAGTCGTATTTCTTGCTGGCTGGCACGTTGCTGTCCTGGCGGGGGAAAGCGCTAAACGTCAAGGTTTCACGGATGGTGGTCACCTCCAAGTGGATATCCATCTGCTCGCAGTAGCCGTTCAAGAGGATCTAGTCCTGGATCTTGCCGCCGGTCTTGCAACCAGCGATCATATCCATCAGCGTCGTCTTGCCAGCGCCGGAAAACCCCATCAAAGCAGTGATGGTGCCAGGGAGTGCGTACCCAGTGATCCCCTTGAGCAAGTCGATGGTCTCCTTCGGGTTGCTTGGCAGAGGCACAGTGTACCACAGATCCTTGAACGCCAGTGTCATCGGAACGAAGTTCGTTTCTTTTGTCTTGACCCCCAAGATCACTTCGCCTTCAGAATGATCAAATCTGAGGCTGGGCTCGGAATGCTTTGGAGTCTCCGCGAGCTTGTAGCGGTTGTCCACCTCTTCCTTCTTGTTGGCGATTACGTTGTCGGAGGCTTCGAACCGCTTGAACTTGAGCGCAAAGTACGAAATTGTCATGAACAATGCGTAAAATGCCATCATCACGATCACCGCGTAGTAGACCCAGCACTTCTCGCTGTCGACGTCATAGAGACTCAGGTACTACTCGCCCATGGCCTTCCCATTGTTGCCGGCGCAGTAGTCGATACCTTCACTCACGTAAACATCCAAGTCGCTCGAGCCAGCGCGCGAAGAGGCCATCTCGCCGAGTTGATCCAGTAGATCCAGATGAAGTAGTCGGGTATCTTGCTCTTGAGGATGATAAATCCAGAGAAGATTATCGTAGCGTTGATTGATATCATGGACAACAGCGTCGCAACGTTGTTGTCGGGACAGATCGCAGCGAGGAAGAAGAAGAACGTGCCGAACATCAGGTTGGCCAGGACCACAATCACTTCAAAGATGTACTCCTTGGCGCTGGACGCGAACTCACACATCCAATACACGAGCATATCGGATACGAGGGCCTCTGTGATCGCCATGGGGATCTGGACGGCCGTGCTGGCGAGCACATACGACGAGGTGCGGAAGAAATTGGCTCGGTGCTGCTTGTAGAAGATGTCTCGCGCGGCGAAGAATGTCGGGAGCTGCGGAAACTGGCCGGTCGCCAGAAACAGCATAGACGCAAAGAAAATGCCCATCACGACCTGAATATCCTTTGGATCAAACTGGTAGAACGCCGAAGAATTGAGCAGTCCCATGATCACGATCATCGCCATGCGACTTGCGATGAATGCAGTGTTGCAGAACTGCGCCAGCATCTGACGTCGAAAGAGTGTCGCTGTGCTCTCTCAGAAGGGCTGGTGGAACTCCAGTAGGTGGTCCATGTGGTCGCGCACGTTCGCGAGAAGCTCTGGAGTGAGAGGAGCCTCCAGTACGCGGAGGGTCTCGGCGTGGATGGCCAGCTTGCGGAAGATATCAGCAAACTCGCTTCGCAAGCGAGGAAGTGGCGTGCTCTGCTTGCTGGGAGCCTCCACCTCGTACATGTACTGATGCTTCGTCCCCAAGTCGAGCAACAAATCGGCAATGTCGCACCCTGGAAGACAGACGGAGCCCAGGCTCTCGAAGTAGTCGGTCACTTGCTCGCGAGGATCGCGGTACATCGCTTCGCCTTCGTTCATGGTCATGACGTCGTCAAAAAGCAAAAACACCTCCGGGGACGGCTGGAGCAGTGCTCTCACGCCAGTCTTTCGAAGTTTCTTGGCGATGCTGCGCTGCGTGTTGATGATGTCGTAGGCTGCCACACTGCCGAGACCAGTGCTGACCTCGTCCATGGGTGTCACGTACTTTATGCCGAACTTTATCTCGCCGGTGATCACCCGCTTGCGCCCCCCTCCCCCCCCGAGACACTACGGAGCATGGCGTCACCAACGATAGTATCTTGGTAGTTCTGGAGACCGAGCTGCTGGATGATCACGTCCGGGTAGTGGACAAGCAATCCATTGGCAGCGTCCAGAGCGGCCGTGTTTCCCTCAGGGATATCTTTGTTCAGCAACTCTGCACCGCGGTGAGATAGCTCGCTGCCAGAGAACGTATGCGCAAACTCGAGGGCCTCCTTGACTGTGAGCATAGAGCAGCGCTTGTCGCGTTGGTCGACGTAGGCAGCGAACTGCGGCACGATCTTGGTGATCTGCTTCTATGGCACTCCACTGTAGAAGATCTCACTGCCAATCGTGATGTTCTTCTCCATCGAGAAGCAGCCGCTGAGGATCTTCATCAGCGATGACTTGCCAGAACTCGGCTGTCCAAAGACGAGGGTGGTAGTGCCTGGCTTGAAGACGCCGCTCACGTTCTTTAGGATCTCCTTGCGTACTTGGTGCTTCTTGGCCGACGCGAACGACTTCTTGAGAGCGTTCCACAGCGTGGGCAGCTCGGTCTTGGGTGAGTCTTCCTCGGCGACGACGATGTCCACAGAGAGATTGAGGCTGCTAAAGCGCACCTGCATCTAGGGAAGTGGGCGATCCAGAGCAGCTTCAAGCTTGGTGGAGACGTACTCGTAGAGGATGTGGGGCCGTGCGCCATGAACGTGTGGCTGGATTCATAGCTGATGTGCTTCTACGCTTCTGCCATCCTTGCGTGGTCCTCTTTGCGTCGACGGCTATAGCGAACGGAGAATTCGAAAGTGACCGAGGCAGTAGCATGCGAATGCGATCATCCATTAGAAGTGCGCGCACTGAGAAACGGTGTGCAATCCAATTCCTTGGTGGAACAGCTGCCTGGCCATAGAGAGAGAGAGAGAGAGAGAGAGAGAGAGGGGGGAGGATGGCCACCAGTCGATGGATCGTACCACTAGCGATCGACCATCAGGCTGTATTTGACTGTCATAGTTTGGCGGGCAGCAGCCACATTGCATACGCCCCCAAAGCGGTAAAGCGACCGAGAAAGATGTCACTGTCTGTCTATTGTTGCCTCTGGCTCATCAAAAATGGCAACTTGGCGTGATTAGTTAAGAAGGACATGCGTCATCAGAGGAAGGGGCTCGGAAAAATGTTGACAGTCCGTGGATCAGCTGTTTGTTTGCAGTAGCTAGAGCACTGGAAATCAAGCACGGCAATACTGTGCTGGTGCGCGACCGCACACTGTCGCTCAAGAGCAAGTGTGCCAAAGCCAGCAG
>JALBZZ010000536.1:0-21533 GCA_038051095.1 Globisporangium irregulare
TGCGGTCCTGTCTGGAACACGGGGAACTCAAAAGCGCTCGGACGTTTTGCCATCTCGAGGAGTCACTCAGGAGTTGCCCAGAGCTCGGAGTTGTTGCCACTCATGCACTGCTGATGGTAGATCTCCTCTGTGATAGGCACAGCCATATGCGGCGACTCTTCTCACATGTTTCATTGTTCGCATCACGCTCGGATGCACGGACTACTGATCAGAACCTGTCCGCGCTGACATTATGGGGCTGTTTCGCGGGGTGGCTCTTGCTCATAACAGCGGCAGTTCACTGTCTTGTCGAGGCGTGTGTTGATGCCATCTCTTATCGCGAATGCGCGCTTAAGCTACGATTTCGCGACGGAAGTGCGTACCAGCAGGTATTCATAGTAGACGCATGACGACGGTGTTTGCGACATGGTGTAAGCTGATCGCGTCGCCACTGGGTGCCACTGGCGACGACAAACATGGATAGTGCTTCCACACAGGGATCCAAGCGATCTGGGGACAAGACTAGACCCAAACGTCGATGCGACTGTTGAGACAACGACACACAATATGTGCAGTGGTCGATTGACTTGAGTGCTCGCACATCAATTCACAATCAGCAGATACTTTGGCTTACCCCAAGACGCTGCTGCGATGAAAACGATCTTGTTGGCGGACAAGTGCGCGCAGGCTCCTAGCAAGACGCCCGACGACTTCATTTACAGCACAGAGGACAGGACAACTTTTGCACACGACCAGCTGGAGCCGTCGTGGGTGCGCGAGCTCACGTCGCAGCACACGACGCCACACAACATGACACGACAGGAGCGCGTCGCATCAACTATCCTCAGCTGCAGCGGAATTGCCATTGATCTTGTCAATTGTCTCGCAATAATGAGCGCTTTGGCGCTTTACAACTGCTGCTTGTCTTGCGCACTCGTCGATTGCCTGCTTTTATTGCGAGCGCCTTTGCCATGTGCGCGCAAGAGCGGCGCATGTTCAGTTGACTGATCTCCATTGTTCACCATCATCATCATCTTTGTTTTCCCTCATTGCCTTTCAACGACGACGAGCTCCACTCTGGATTGTGGCCCGTCCGAGTGCTCTGCCAGCGCGCCGTCGTCATTGTGCAACTGAGACTTTTTGCTGCTTGCGTCATTTTCATTTCTGATCTGTCTTCATCATCAGATCCCACCAAATCTGATCTACTTGTAAAAACTACCCAGAATCGCCGTAATTACGCATAATTAGCTTTCTGTTGACGACAGCAGCAAAAAGGGGAGGGGCTACTATTCCCTGAGGATGATTGATAGGCACGTGTTTTGTGTGGCTCGGTGAGGGGGATGTGTGACGGCAGTCGACCGTGCCTGTGGCGAAGTGTGTGACTGGGAAAGCGCCGCGAGCTTTCCTTTCCCCATTTTCGTGGCCCTCACTCAGTACCGAAAAATCGCCCACCCGCCGACCCACTAGCAAGAAGATGTCGAGCCTCGCCGCCGTGCCCACCACCTCCCTCCTCTCGGAGCTCCAGAAGCGCATCGAGTGCGCCGCCAAGAAGGAACGCCGCACGATCTTCATCGGTGTGTACCTGTTGTGTGTCTATGTATGGTCTGCGCTGCGTAGATCTTCCCATCTACCTGCCGAGCTATTTAATCGTTGCAATCTATCGATCGCATGATCATGCAGTGTAGAAGAGCTGTGCGATGCTGTGTGATGGATGGATTCGATAAATCGGGATAGTGATCTGTAGCGACTGATAGACGCATGAATCGATTGCTAACTGTAGCTCCTGTGTAATTGATTGATGATGTATGTAGGACCTCCTGGATGCGGCAAGGGCACCCAGTCGCCGGTGCTCAAGGACGAGTACTGTCTGTGTCACTTGGCCACGGGCGACATCCTGCGCGCTGCGGTGCGTGAGGGCACGGAAATGGGCAAGAAGGCCAAGGCCGCCATGGAGTCCGGTCAGCTGGTCACGGACGAGATCGTGATCGGAATCATCAAGGATGCGATCAAGAGCCCAGAGTGCCGTCGCGGCTTTATTTTGGACGGCTTCCCGCGCACCGTCGTGCAGGCGGAGAAGCTTGACGAGATGCTCGCCGAAGAGAGCACGCAGGTGGATAAGGTGGTGAACTTTAACCTGCCGGACTCGATCCTCGTGGAGCGCATCTCGGGCCGCCGCGTGCACCCTGCCAGCGGCCGCAGCTACCACACCAAGTTTAACCCGCCAAAGGTGGAGGGCAAGGACGACATCACGGGCGAGCCGCTCATCCAGCGCAAGGACGACAATGTCGACACGCTCGGCGCGCGACTCGTGGCGTTCCACCAGCAGACCCAGCCAGTGATCGACTTCTACCGCAAGCAGGGCAAGCTGACCGAGGTGAACGCCAACACGAGCATGAACAGCGTCACGGAGCAGATCCGAGCGAGCCTTGGCCGCGATTAGAGAGTTTAATGGAACTGCAGTAGCCGAGTTAATTGTCGACACATAGGCGACGAACAAAACTTGCAACAGCAGCAGCAGTGCCAACAGCAGCAGCCAACCTACACCACCACCAACCAATAGTAATATCCATTCATCACCAACGACTGCCTCAGTGTTGATGGCTGCTCCAATGCTAACGACACCGCAGAACTCTGCCTGCAGGTACTTGGGGCGAACAATTATATAGCATACAGGAACGGGCATGAGGTTGAGGCATTTATTTTCATGGACGCAATGGCCCAGATGATCAGGAGGCGTCATCCGTCAAAGCTAAGCCATGTCATCATCATGGATTGACTAGGAAATGGGAGGAGCACTCTGGGCCGCACATATCCCGCGAACCACGGTCTCTGCACCAATCAACCCGCGCGAATTTCCGCACTTTAGCGAAGTTTTTCGCACTTTACTGAGTATTTTCGTACCTAGAAGAGTACATTTGCACTTTATGCTTGCGTATCAAAATGTGGATGCCCTCCCATTCAAACGATCAGTTGAAAAGTCGACACGAGAAGAACACCAGCAGCTAGCTCCGCAAGCGTCAACCGCCGACACGCAAGCCCGCTCCCCCATCCGCTCGCAAGCGCATCTCTCTCTCTCTCTCTCTGCAGTAATGGCGAAGAACAGCGCGCTCCTGAACCTGTACCTGCTCGCGTTCAACGCGCTCTCTGGCGCCGGCTGGGCGTTCGTGCTCTACGTCACGGCCACGACGGTGCTCGCGGCGCGCGAAGACGGCAAGGACTGGGAGAATGTCGCGCGCGCCTGCTGGGACGCCGTGAGCTTCCCGCTCAAGGTCGTGCAGACCATGGCGGTCATGGAGATCGTGCACGCCGCGGTCGGCTTTGTGCGCTCGCCGCTCGGCTCGACGCTCATGCAGGTGAGCTCGCGCCTGTGGCTCGTGTGGGGCATCAACGTGCTTTGCCCAGACTCGCGCTACCAGTTCGGCTTCCCGCTCATGGTCGTTAGCTGGGGGCTCGTCGAGGTGCCGCGCTACTCATTCTACGCGCTCAACTTGTACAATAAGGTGCCGGCGTTCCTCACGTTCCTGCGCTATCACCTCTTCATGGTGCTCTACCCGTCGGGCGTCGCTGGTGAGGTGCTCTGCATGGTCAGCTCGCTCAGCTTCCTGTCCACAGGTGCGTACTCGATCCAGCTGCCGAACACGCACAACATCGCCGTGTCGCTCTACGTGCTCGTCATCCTCGTACTCGTCATCTACGTGCCAGGACTGCCAGTCATGTACGGTCACATGCTCACGCAGCGCAACCGCGCGTACTCCAAGCCAAAGACCGCGTAGACGAACAGGAAGTAGGTTCCTTCAATAAGACTTACCCCACGCTTTCACAGGCTTTTAGCTAGCATGGTTGATAAGCCACTGACATCAGTGCGTGGCAAATAGAACGTATGTTTTGATGACACAATGGGACTCGTCGTGGTATGAATTACTGCTGCCTTGAGCTTTGATGCGACTGGGGGTGGGTTGTTATCAAAGTCGACCGATAATGAAGCCATTTGAATCAAACGACACCACGCTGTATTGCTTTTTCCCCCTAAAGTGTTGTGTTACTACGTTTGAACACTTGTTTCTCTTCATTTACGACACACGACACACGACATACACCAAACAAACTCGTTCTTTTCTTCTTCATCTTTCTCCTGTCAAAACTTGTATTACTCTCTCTCTCTTCCTCGCAACAATAAAAGACTTCTAAAATAATAACTGACTCGCATGCGTACATGAACTGGTGCGCACCTGGACGAATGCAATTGCTTGTTGCACGAGCAGCTACAGGTGCACGTGGCCAAAGGAGCTCGCTCGACGTATTGCTTCGTCGTCGCCTGTTTCCTTGGAGATCTTACGCGACATCACGAGCACGACAACACCGATCACCCCCACGCCGCCCATGATCATCACCACGATGGTGGTGTCAAAGTTCGACGTGGACGATCCAGACTTGATGTTGACCTTTGTCACCAACTCATCTGTATCCAAGCTTCCTTTCGACGAAGACGATGAGCCAGAGGCAGTATCACTAGCGCTCGGTGATGGCGCTGGGGTCGGGGCTGAAGTCTTGAGCTGCTGAACAGGAGCGGCTACTGGTGTCGCTGCTGCTACCGGAGTCGCCGTTGGAGGAGGAGCCACCACTGCTGCTGGTGCCGAAGTCTCCACTGGAGCTGGCGTCACGACAGGGGTCACCGTGACGGCCGGAACTGGAGTTGGCGCCACGGTCGTCGGTACTGGAGACGGGGTGACCACCGGCGTCGCAGTTTTCAATGCTTCCGTCACGGCATCGTCTGCGGACAGAGACAGGGATTCAGCTTTAATCACCGAGCTGCTCGGCTTCTCGGTGGCGTTCGACGTCACTGTGTTCTCCTCGTCAGCTTCGCTCGCTGTCGTCGAAGTCTTGGGTCGGAGCGTGCGCGTCGTGAGCAAGTCCCACGCGTTCGTGAGCACGTTCTCAAAGTTGAGCGAGCGCGCCTCGCCATCGGCGTCGCCGTTATTGCTCTGACTGCTACGAATACTGCTCTTTGTAGATGACGATGCCGAGGCGTCCTCGCTGTCGTCGAGCACGTTGCTGTCTGCGCGCACACTGGACACGACGTCAGACCTGCTCGTCGTCATTGCGCTCGCATGAGTCTCCATCGCCGACATGATCACGAGCGCTGTCGCCATCACCGCCATCACCATGCGCCGCTGGAACGCGCCATGACGCCGCGACCTACAGCTGCCGGATGGCATCTAGAAAACAGGACGGCCGGCCGGCGCAATGCGACTGAAAGTGAAGAGGTAAAGCGTAATAAGCGCACGCGGCTTGCCTTTCCGCTTCTCTTCTCTGCTCTGCTTGTCTTGCTGGACTAATAATCGACTGTGAAGATGGACTGCCAGGAGCTACACTTGCACAGCCAAGTCAAGTCAGTCGCGGCTTGTGGCCGTTTGCTTGTTTGCTTGGAGCGAGTGGGCGGACGGCCGGGTGGATGGCCGGCCATCTGGGACAGTGACGCCGCCGTTTTAGTCCCGGTCCGTACACTGCGGCCCGCATATGGTTTCCGCACTTGCGGCTCGCTCACATCAACCGGGACAGGCACAACCCGCTCTATTTCCTTTGCACGCAAACCGCTTGTGGGTGAATTTGTAAAAGAAGCCTGTGGAATATAATGTTTTTGGTCAAAATGTGATGACGAATGTGAGCAAGTATTTTAATTGACCTGTAAGACTTGATGCACAGTACATTAACTGGTGGGATTGTGCGCGTATGGACCGCGAGGCGGGCGACAAGGTTCCACGAAACCAGATGGTTTTGACAAGCATGCTGAAGTGCACATTCTGAACTGGTGCAATGCAGCGACCAAAAAAGAAATACAGCTTGCGATACAATTCCTTGAGAGTTCCCAAAACAAGGTATTTTTGGATCTTTCGATACCGGATAAATATATGATGATCACCTTGTTTTGACTATTTTCATTGATTGCTGAGTGGTTTTCTTTTTTTCGAATGGTCGCACACAGTGAAAGAATGCCATCCGCACCCATGTAAGGCTTTTACAGACAGCAGTTCAACACATGCGCGGCCAAGACGGCGCGCTAGCTGGCTCATCTGGGCGACTCTAATGACGACTCTAACGGCCACTCGCAATGGACGCAGTGAATGGCGCACTCGCCAGCGGGTGAGCGAGCGAGTGGAAGGTCGCATTCAAGAAATATCTCAAGTCAACGATGGCGCGGATGCATGGCATGTAGAAAACGGTGCGTGTTACGCATGATTTACATTACGCCAGCCACACATTTCTACCAGACTACACCACAAAGAGTAATACCAAGAGATACTTGTTTACACAGGCTCAGCGAATGAGCTACGACGTCGGGACGCACCGCCACCGCCACTGGCAACTGCCATCGCGCTACTGCTAGTAGGACAGCCACCCGCCGATGCAGAGGCATCAGCAGAGGAGACGATGGCAGCGGGCCGTTCCTCTCCGTGATCCTTGAAGCGCCGCGCGTCCTCTACTGGATCCAAGCCACCTGCGTCCCCAGGCAGCGAATGATCGTGGTGATCTGCGCACACAAGAGCTGACAAGGCTGCGTCCCGCTTCAAGTTTATTTTTTGCGGACGGCGACTGTACATCCGCATCCATCGCCGCAGCAGCCACTGGGTCCAGCGTAGAGGCACGACGCCGCACGCAACCACGACGTCCGAGTGGTAGAACACCAGGCAGCGCGTGTGCTCGTCCGGCGTGAGTGACGCATTCATGCAGTGCAAGGTCAGCCCCGTCCACAAACCCCTAAGAGCTACGCACACGAGCACACCGGCGAATACGGACGGAGGCATCGTAGGTGGCGACATGTCGGTGAGGATGCTCGAGTGGTACACCGCGATGGCGCCTGCGAACACAAACACGACCGACAGAATTGCGGCAGTTATCGGGTGTAGCAGCGCAAAGTCGTCTGTGGCTTGAGGCTTCCAGCGGTACGTGGCGAAGAGGTACAAGCACGCCATGACCAGCGTAAACAGTACGCACGCAGTGGCGATCGCGTTCAGGTTGGTTGCGTTCAGGCACACGAGCAGCAGGCAGCACACTTCGACGCACAGCAGGAATGTCACCACGGCTCCGTTGATCGAGAAATCGAAGCGCACGCTATAGAGAAGCCCCAGCGTCAAAACGTACAGCAAGGTACTGGCTGCCAGCATGACGTGTGGGAGCCACATGTGTGCCGTTTTATTGTGCTCGCGCCACTCTTTGAATGGCACTGCGGCGATGCACATGCAAATTACTAACGCGATGCTGCACTTGGTGAGCAACACCACGCGCAGCACACTCTGGCGGAACGCGAGCTGGATCACCACGGCCAGGTTCTTGATCACGAGGTCCTCTCTACTTCGCTTCGGTCCAGCTCCCAAATCCGACTCAACAAACAGATCGTCATCGTTCGCACTCCGAAGCGCGTGGTCCCAGAATCTGTGCGGGTGTTTCTTCAACTCTTCAATCGACGCTTCGTGTTCGAGCGAGAAATGCGATTCTTGGAGCGCGTGACACAGAGGTGGCAGCGGGTTGTACACCGCGAGCTGGATCTTGCATTTGCCCACGAACTGCTGCAACTTGTTCGGAGCAGCGGCTTCATTGTCTTCGACGACGGCATCGATTTCTTCTACTGCAGGCGCGTGAATTTCTAGAGTGCTGTCATTCGTCCACGACTCTGCTGGTGCGCCTTGATCGAGCACAATCGCGAAATCTTCGTCGTCGGGGATGTTGACTGCGACTTCGGGTACATCGACTGCGTCGTCTTCATCGGCATATCGCTCCGCCATCGCTCGCAGGAACAGGCAGAACTTGGTAGATAGGCTTCTCGCTTCTTGATAAAACAATCAATGTTGAGTGCAGGACCAATGGAGAGAGGCACACCCCGACTCCACAAGCCATCACTCACACACCTGTTCATTCATCGTTATCTGCTTTACCTCGTCCTGCTTATCTTCGCCATACGGCGGACGAGCAACTCACGAGACAATTACGATAGCTTCGTGCGCCAACGCTGCTCAGACCGCGATGACTGAGCGGTTCGGGCTCGCCTCAGAGAAAGAGCGTCCATCTGGCGTCCCATGCGAGTGTCTCGTGAAGCGGCAGTCGCACCACCAGAAACAGAGCAGCACAGCGCGAGACTGGAAGGTGCGTGTCATAAGTGGCCATTTCACCCATTTGCTGCCCAAGCACCAACACGCACTGCGTTTCTCTCTCGCATTGTTAAATGGCGGGAGGCGCTGATTGGCCAAACAGCGTCTCAGATCTGACACAAGAGGGTAAAAATGATTTTTATTTACCTCTTTAAAACTAATATAGTATTTAAAAATAAATTATATGGTAAGTCATACCAAAGAAACTTCTACATAGCAGGATACGAGTAATTTTACGACGACTGAATACTGGAGGTCGATTTGTAAACCACCAGCTGACGCATTGAACTTGCGTGCAAAAGAAGGAGGGACGACATGGTCGGTCGGACCGTTTTCCGCTCATAGAAAACGGTCCGACAGTCATGTCGCCCCTCCTGTCCCGCGTGGGTCCCTCCCAGCTACCATCATTCCGCACGTTTGATTTCGGCCACTGCCCTCTCTGATTGGACTCGAGGCACGCGTCTTATCCCGCATCGATTCGCTGAAAGTTAATGTTTACTACATATTTTCCACGAATCATGTCATCCAAATTTACAAACATCTTGAAATTTGTATGCTCTGAGCAGCAGCCTGGGACTGCGTGTGTCAAAAAATCCCAATTTCGACGATCCGCATCCCCTTTCACTCTCCACCACAAGACAAGAAGGGGCCATTCACGTCAAGAAGCGCAGCGAAGAGCTCATTCTACCAAAGGCGCTAGAACACACACGACTCACTCGCACCAACTCACACGTACACATTCCAATCCACGATGCTCGCTCGTTCTGCTCTCAAGCGCTCACTCACCACCGCGCTCTCGGCTGCGCGCGTCTCCCGCACCGCGTCACCTGCGGCTGCCGCCATCGGCCAGAGCCGCATGTACCACGAGAACGTGATCGATCACTACGAGAACCCGCGCAACGTGGGCTCCATGGACAAGAAGGCGCGCAACGTGGGCACAGGCCTCGTCGGCGCGCCAGCCTGTGGTGACGTCATGAAGCTGCAGATCGAGGTGGACGAGAACGGCACGATCGTGGACTCCAAGTTCAAGACGTTCGGTTGCGGCTCGGCGATCGCGTCCAGCTCGGTGGCCACCGAGTGGCTCAAGGGCAAGACCGTCGAAGAGTGCCTGAAGATCAAGAACACGGACATCGCGAGCCACCTGAAGCTGCCACCAGTCAAGCTGCACTGCAGCATGCTCGCCGAGGATGCGATCAAGGCCGCGATCTCGGACTATCAGAAGAAACAGTCGGCGTCCGCGTAAACGAAGATGAACAAGTAAGATATTGCAGAGGATGGGAGGCGTGAGCGTGAGCGTGAGCGTGACACAGAAGGAAGTCTCTTGTCGTTGCTTCGATTCGTCGTCCTATTATCTGCGCTCCCTAGCCCATACAAACAAATCCAAACAACCTCGCGAGCACAACACCAGAGCACGAGAGTGAAGAAGAGCAAGAAGCAGCAGCATTCGCGGCGTGAAGCCTCGACGCTTGCAAGCGGCGCTGCGTGAAGTGGCGACGACGCTAGCCTCTTTGATCTTCTTCTCTCCTCGTCTGCTGTTGCGCAGTAACCTTAAATCGAATCTGTTATTTTATTACATTCCGTTTGCCAAACGTTCGGGTACAAAACTGATCGTTGTGTTTGACAAATCGAATGCATTCTGTTTTGCTTGTCACCTTCATTTTGATTCTTCATTCTTTATTCCTATCGATTTGTTCAGATCGGTGTCATCCTTTGCATTCTCTGCATTCGAAAAACAAACAAAATATATCCATCATCCACATACACTCTAATAATGCTCGCTCCTATCGCTTCGTCTTCTCCAGTTCAGTCATGTCTGCCTGCCTATCGACATCCTACTTGATGTCGAGCAGGTCGTGCTTCTTCAAGGCCTGATGGATCTCCGCGATGATCGCCTTCATGTAGCTCTGGCCGACCTTGAGCCGTGCGATCGCGTCCTCGGGCGAGCAGCTGCTCAGATTCAGGTCTGCGAGCACCGTCGAGCGCGCCGGGATCGAGCTCAGCGCGCTGTTCACGCCCTTGCGGATGATCCACGGGTGGCGCGATCCGATCGTCTCTTCGTACGCCTTCGACGCCCCCGATGAGCAGTTCTCGTCCGTGCTCTCGATCAAAGTGTACTTGACGCACGCCTCGACAAACTCCACAAACCAGAGCAGCCGCAGCAAGCACCGCGAGCACGACGGCTTCTTTTTGCCGCCAACGTTCGCGATCTGCAGCTCCACTTCGCGCTCGATGATTGCGCGGATACTCTGTTCTCTCCACGGCTCCGAGGTGGTGGTTGAAGGAGGCCACGTGGCGAGATTCGCGTTGATCGACACCACATAGCCGTTCACAGTGCTCCCCGCAAACGACGTCGCGCGACCAAACACGAGCACGAACCCGCAGATCGACTCGCAGCACGCTAGGAACGCGCTCAGCTTCAGCTCGTTGTTCGCGGCACGCTCTTTCACGGCCGTCTCCTCAAGCGCAGCGATCAGCTTCTCAAAACTGAAGCTGCCAGTCTCAGCGACCTTGTCGCCCGTGTCCACTTCCAGCACTTCCTCGTCCTGCTCCTGGTCGCCGCACGTTGGCGAGACATCCACTTGCGCAGTCGACACAGCTCGGCTTTTTGTTCTTCGGCGACGGCGATGCACCACTCCTGCTGCTGGCGAACTTGCCACGTTGCTGCTCTTGTTCTTGGAGCGCAGGATCTCGTCAAACACGACGAGCCCGAGGATGTAGCACCCGAGGATCTTGATCGAGAGCACACTATCAAGTCCCCTGACAACTGCAGACGACGATCGAGTCGGGCCGCCAATGAGGATGCGAAGGAACACTAGTGCAGAGATAACCGCGAGCGAGGCCCAGTGACGCGTGCGGAGGTGCGAGTCGTGTGGCTCTCGCTTCTCAACAGCAGCAAAAGCGCTCTTCACACTGTTGTTTCCACTTGATGCTACCGTATCTGCGCCATTACCACCACTGCCTTCTTGTGTACCGTTCGCCTGCTGCTGTTCACTCGCCTTGACGCCAGCGTTGCTGATCACACTGCCGCTCGGGGTTCTCGAAAAAGCTCCACTCGGCACTGAGTGGCGTCGCTGCATCATCGCTGGCGCCAGCATGGGCGACGCTGACGGAGACATCAGCGGCATGCTCGCCTGCACGTACTTGCGCGCGCACGGATCGCAGAGCCGTGAGCCTTTCTTGCGCTCGAGGCGGCGGTTCAGCTTCACGCGGTTCTTGCTGCAGTCGTCGCAGATGCGGTTGCCGCACACCTTGCACGTATGCTTGGCACGGAAGACCGTGAACGAGCGCTCACAGATCGAGCAGCCTTTGCCTTTTCCCGGAACAACGCCGCTCAGGTCCGCGGGGGAGAGCTGTCCGCTCGACAGGCGGCCGCCATCTTCGCCCTGTGATGAGCGGTTGCCGTCGTCGTTCGCCGGCGCGTTCAGCATAAGCGGCGGGGGGATCATACCCGCACTCGACGCCCCCATCCCCGACGACAGCGCACTCGGCTCGAGGATCGGTGTGAGCGCGGGGGTGCCTTTCTCCGGCGGTGGCGACTTGCGACGCACGCTCTTGAGCTCGTCAATCATCTTCTGCCGCAGTCCACGTCCGAGCTTCATTGCGGACGCTGAGGGCGACATCGAAGGTACACTGCGCGCAGCGACGAGCGGCGTCGCGGGGGCGGACGTCGAAGCCGCGGCGGCGGCGGGGGCACTACTGCCGTTCATGAGACCTTTACCTGACGACGATGATGGGGTAGACGCTGGTGGACTCGCGCTCGATGACGCGTTCGAGCCGTTCGAGAGCGGTGGCGGCGCGATCGTCACGTTCAGCCGCTCATCGTGCTGCTTGGCGACATCGACCATCGTTCTCTCTCTCTCTCTCTTTCTTCTTTCTTGTCTCTGCCTCCCAGACGTCTGCGCTAGAGGGCGATAGAGACCAAGTGGACTACGTACGTACGCACGTGAGCTGACTAACTGACTGACTGACTGACTGACTGACGTGTAGAGAGCAACAGGAGGACGGCTGAGGACAGACAGCAGCAGCAGCAGCACGCGCGAGGAAGAGTGGGGACTGGGGACGGAATGCTCCTCTGTTGTGCTCTGCTCTGCTTGCCTCGCTCTCTGCTCTCTTCTGCCTACCTGCGTGTGTGCGTTGTCTGTCTGTTTGCTGCGAATGTTACGCGTCAGACGAGTTTGGGCTTTTACACTGGCGCTCAGTGTGCGCTGGGGAAGAAGAGACTGAGTTGGGGCGGAGGGGGAGATAAGCTTTACAGCTGAAAGTAATGGGTATCAAGAATCTAGCTGTAATTATTGTAAGTGAAGAAGGTGCATTTTGATATATTAACTGTCAAAGATACTTTGAATAGGATTATTCAGTATAAAAGTGTGATAAATTATGCTGCGAGGGAACGGAAGTGAACCAGAAGAGAGAGTGAATATGAATACGCGCTCCTCACTTTTTGGGAAAAAGAGCACCCAAGTGCACAATTTATGGATTTTGGATTAGATACGGGTCGAAATACCGTTAATAAAGCTAGAGGAGATACAGAGAGATTCGTTTCGTGATGCATTGCGTGTGCGACACTGCGCAATCTCAAAGCACAGGAGCGAATAGAGAGCAGACGCGAAGTACGATACAGTACTGCACACAAGACTCTATCAGTCACTGCAGCAATCAGGTCGTCACTGTCCACTTACCATTATATGCATCATCTTGCACAAGCGAACAGGGAGCTGAGCGTGTAGTCAGTCCTGGGAATCTCACTACTGCCAAGCTGTGGCAAGTATCAACGCTAACTATAAACCGACACGTGAACTGCCTTGTGGCAAACCAGTACCAAAACTGGTGTCAATTTTAGCTGGATTTATGTTTCTGAACTCCTTTAGTTGGGTCATTCCGATAGCCTGTTGTCTAAGAAAAGTTAAAATCAAAGACAAACAAACAGGCGCTTGCTGTCGCCAGTGTTGATTGGCTCGTAATCGAATTTGCAACCTTGGATGTGGCAAAATAATGGTGCCATATTTAAGGGGGCTTAATCGGTGAGGGGATCAGTTGAACCGGATAGTTGCACTGCATGTCTCATCTTATTTTTCGAAAATGGGTAACAAAAGAGTTGCCTCAAACTATAGTGAAATCAAGTCACCACATTTTTGACCCAAAACAAATCCATTTAATTACGACAGCACAACAGCACCTATATTTCTGATCTGTAAACACTGGCACGCACTTCTGAGACTGAGTCTGATACGGGAACGTGGCAGTTATCATGACCTCCTTTGTGAAGCGTGATCTCGAAGTGCGAGCAAGCTCGCGCATTTGACGCCTGCGAAGTCATAGCAGTCGTCAAATTCACATGCATAGCTGAGCAAATCCAAGAGATTACGCAGCAGAATGCAACCACGCTCGCTAGTACTACCTGCCGGTAGTCGTCGTCCTTTCCTGGTGTTGTCGAGTTGCTCTTCACAGCTTGAGGCATTTTTCCATCCACGCACAACGACAGCAAACCACAAAACCGTTTTCGCACTTTCTGAAGCTCATCGATCGATCGATCCAAAAATTGGATGGAGTTCAGACAGGACGGAGCGAGCACCTTGAAGCAATTCCTGTCGCGAGTTGATGAAAAGCAGTAAAATATAATGGTGTGCGCACAACTCCCAATATATGGATCGACTCTGGTCGCCGATTTCAATGTCAATGGATTTTAGTTGGTACTCACATTACAGTAGTTGTTTGTTCTCACATGCGAGGTTTGACGAATTCAAAGCTCTTGACTGAGCATTCCCGGAAGGCTTGAGAAATTCTGGAGGCATTCGAGCTAGGGGCATCATCTCATCTGAAATGAAGTGACGGCAATTGTGCTTTGTCAGTTGCAACTTGGCAGTCTGGAGTGTCTGGAGCGTCTGGAGAGAGCTGTACTGGTCAGTCTCTGGGATCACTTGGACGATATCAATTTCATATTGTGTGGCGAGTCTCAGCCGCTTTGAGGGTCTTCGCAAGCTAGGGCATTGGCCTCTGCGTCGGAAACCAATTTCCAGTGAAACAAATTATCGCAACTGTGCTTCTTCACAACAGCATGTGTCGCCTTCACTCAGAACTGCGAGTCTCCATCCTTCGTAAAGTTGGCTGACTAACCATTCATCAACAAAAAATCCCACGTACCATACCGTCTGAGTGAATGGGAACTCGCGCGTTGCATTGGTACTCGAGCGTACTAAAATGGTGAACCTTTGTCTGCATCGACACCTCAAACTCCCCCTCATGCTCATCTTCTTCCTCCTCTCCATGAACAGCGTGTTTGCTCTCAATTCATTGACAGACTGTCTTGAATCTGACTGCTCTAGGTTGCTGACGAATATCTTGCTCCGTCCGTCCTGGTCAGACGTAGGCGATCGTGGTGTATATATACTTCGCAACGCACCAAATCGAGATATCCGAAGTGATGAGGCGAAGAGTCTGGAGAATGATGACGGATCCGCATTTAGATAGGCGATAAGACTGGAGGGGACAAGAAGCTAGCTGGGCAGCGGGATGGCCATGCTTTTTATACATCGCGTGGTGGCTGAGATCAGAAATACTCACACGCTGGCGCTGGCTGCGGTTGCTACTGCTGCTGCTGCCGCTGACCTCCACTTTTAGAGATTGGTCGAACTGCACCCGAGACACTGGATGTGAAGATTGCAGAAGCGCCATTCTGCCTCCTCATCTCATCCGCAGCAAACGGTTCATCGCTCGCCACCGACTCAGCTGCGGAGTACAAGCTCAAGCTCAAGCTCAAGAAGCACCACCAAGCCACAGACGATGATGACCATGACGTCTGACAACGCGGTGGTCCCAGAAGAAACCTTCGGACTGACATCACATACTCCTCCCTTGAACGCTCATCGGAATCCGCAGACGACCTGGATAGAGACGCATGACAGCCTGCCGATGGAAGAGACCACAAGCCACCATCCGACTCGAGCATCGACACCGCCGCAGGTGAAAGGCTCGCTCCGAGGGCTCATCCACCAGATGACCAGGATCTTTCTGCACCCAGACGACGACGAGACGGACCCAGTCAAACGGAAAGCGCACTACCGCCGTGGTTCGATCTTGATAAAGCACTTGGAGGAGAAGAAGGCCAAAGGCAAAGCCACTGAGAAGGACATGAAGTTTTTCGAGATGGTCAAGAGCCACTTCGACGCGAACATCATGGAGTCCCGCACCATCATCTCGCTCTCGGTCTTCCAGACAGGATCAAACCCGATGAATGACCCATTCGCAGTCATCCACATGCCCGTGATCATCCAGCAGGGGTTTCGCCGCAAGCTCTTTGCGATCTTCTCGCTCCAGCTCTTCGCTGTCGTGATACTCACCTGCATCTTCAGCTACCCGGCACCGATCGTGGACGCGTTCAAGCCCGTTTTCAATCAGTGGCAGTACGTGTTTGTCGCGTTCCTCGTCATGGTCGTGGCACTGCTGTGGCTCTACCTCGTCAAGTACAAGTTCCCGATCAACTTCTTCGTGCTCAGCCTGTACACGATCACACAGAGCCTCTTCTTCGCCGGCTGCGACTACTTGTTCGAAACGAAAGCGAGCATTTTCATCTTCAGCTTCCTCTTCTGCATCATGGCGATGACGACGGGACTCTGCACGATGATCACGAAGAAGTCGCGCGACGAGAACACGCCGCCTGTACTCATCAGCTACCCGGTGGTGATCCTCGTGGCTTTCTTGGTGGCTTTCATCGGCTCACTCTTTATCTATTTCTTCTACATGCAAGACGTGGTCTCGACGCTCCAGTACAGCGCTTCCTTAGGTGCCATGCTGCTGCTCGTGATGTGGTTTGCCTACGACGCGTCTTGTATGAACGAGCGGCTCTCACCGGACGAGTACATGCAAGGCATGGTCTTCTTCTACACTGACATGGTGCTCTTCCTGCTCTTCCTGAGCATCATCTTTGTCGCCTGCTTTGCCTGCGAGGGCGACTGCGCGTGCTACGGGACTGCAGATATTGCGCCGATCAGTGGCACAGGTGGTGTGGACGAAGAGGGTGAAGAAGAAGACGGTGACGAAGGTGAAATGCTTGACGGAGACGAAAATGGGCAGTAAGAACTAGCGTACCTACTCGGAAAAAAAGTCAGTGGCTACAGAATCAATAGACCCACTCAAGCATCAGCAATCACCAGGAAAATGGTACCTATCAACAACGATCGCCACGAAGGTGATACCCGGCAAAGCCGACCATCCACACGCCAAGACACATCAGTTGCTGTCTGGCCCCACTTGCGTTATCAGGCTGCTCCAGAACAGGTGAGTACCACAAGCGGCATCATTGGATCCGACAGCTCGCCCAGGAAGTCTCGCTTCATTCAGAGAAGAGATGGTCATCGCCATAGCCAAACTTGTTTCCAAGTGAGGACAACCGCTTGGCAAACGAAAAACTAAACGCACCAGTAGTTTTATATATTGCTCTTTTTTCTTCTTCATCATTCTTCTTCTCGTTTGTCTTTCTTGCTTCTCGAGTTCATCACCATTTTGCTCTGATGTGTGTCCGAGCATCGTCGTCTTTGCTGGCTCGACTCACAACTGTCTACTGTAGTCAGTTCCAGTGCAGTACATGACGATCTCAAGGAAGTCGACAACAAACAACAACGTGTCACTTACTCACCTACAGGAGCTTCATCTTGTGCACGCTCGTCAAAACCATTCGAGAGAGCACGAAGCCCACGCCAGTGACCACAGCGCCGATCACCAACGAGAGCCATCCGATGAGCGAGCCAGGGTCTGGGAACGAGTAGCTGCCAATGTCTCCAGCCCACTGCGGCTCGGTCCACAGTGGCATCTTCTCGTCCACAATCGAGTACAGGCCGAGCGTCTTCGTGCGCTTCAATCCTGGAGACATCGCAAAGTGGAAGTACGCGCTCTGCTTCGCGCAAACGCCGGGGTAGATGCACTCCATGCCCTTGCCACCATCTTCGCAGTCTTGGCTCTTGGTACAGGAGGTAGCAGACGATGTCGTGGTCGCGTCAACCATCGCCGACGCCAAGAAGGCGCGCGTGAAGACCTCGTACGCATTTGGGAGCAACCTGACGCGGTTCGCATCCTCAGACCATGTCTGGTTGTAGATCGTGTACAACAATCCATCGGACACAGTATTAACGAGCATCTGACGGTTCGTGTTGATTGGACCAGGGTACAAAGTCGTCGGCTTCTGGAACGCTGGCAACACCGACTCGTCCAGGTAGTCCGCCATCGTTTTCACTGACGGGGCCGAGTAGTTCTTCATCAGGTCGCAGCGCCAGTTGCTGGAGACACACAAGAGCATTTCCTCGACCAGCTCTTTCTTCACTTCAATCTCCTTGAGTTTGGCGCTGGACGACGTCTTCGCCGCGAGCTGATAGAGCGTCTCCGCGAGCACTTGGGATGCCTTCGTGACTGCAGCGACATCGAGCATCTCAAACACATCGTGGCGCGAGTTGTAGGTCGCTCCTCCGGAGAACGTACCGTCGTACCCTGCGAGCACAGCGCTCACCAGATCCTTCTTGCCAAACTCGGCGTCATTTACAAACGAAAGCAGCGGCGTTGGAGGCAGCGCGCCAGTGGCTCCGATTGAGATGGTCGAGCCCGCCGACGGAGCCTTCATGATCGCGTCCACAAGCGTCGTCGAGCCGTTCGCACTCTTCGGGTTCACGTGCACCGTGAAGTTTCCAGATTTCGGGAGAATGCCGACCTGGTCCACTGCGATCGCGTACGAGATGTCAGCGAGCGCCAGTTTCGTGAACTCGGTCGAGCTCAACATCGGCTCGGTGCAGAAGTTCGTACCGAATGGCGACACGGAGCCTGTGACGGGGAACGTGCACGCCTTCGGATCCTTCGTGAACTGCTGGATGTCAGAGAGGAACTTGCGCGAGCCGACAAAGCCAAATTTCTCGGCCTGGAACGCTGCGAACACGATCTTCTTGTCGAACTCCGAGTCCGGAATCGCCTTGAGCGCTTGCGCCGCCGCGAGCAGCGCCACGAGCCCCGACGCGCCCGTGTTCGCGCCAGGTGAGAGCACGTGCGAGAGCGACGTCGCGTCCATGGACGTCATCGCCAGCACG
The DNA here is from genome assembly GCA_038051095.1 of Globisporangium irregulare. Taxonomy (NCBI): domain Eukaryota; phylum Oomycota; class Peronosporomycetes; order Pythiales; family Pythiaceae; genus Globisporangium; species Globisporangium irregulare. The sequence continues at coordinate 18,188 of JALBZZ010000536.1, forward strand.
ATCTCACTCGCCGTGAGGTCGCCGCGCATCGCCCAGGCGCTCTGTCCGCCGATCGGGTCGCACTTGGGGCTGTTCTGGCCGTAAATATTCTTGAACGTGAGACACTTGAGCGAGTTCATCTCCTCGGGACCAAAGTAGTACTTCATGAACGCCTTGTACGTCGCGCCCGCATCGGCCTTCATATTCGTCTGCGCGCGGGCCGTGAACTTCGCACCCACGGCCTCGTCTTCAAGCAGCACGACCGGGAACGGTAGCGTCTTGTCGATCAGTCCATTGCCCGCGGCGTTCCACTGCACTTCCTCCTCTGCGAACGGGTTCAGCGCGCCGTCGACCGTGCCGGCGCCCTGCGGCGTCGCGGATGCGAATGACATGTTCTTGACAGTGAACTGCGGGTACACGAACACACCGCCAATGCGCGATAGTCCCTTCTCGATCACGTCGTAGCTGAGCAGCGCCTCGGGCATCACGAGCACGTACTTCTTGTCGCTCTCCTGCTGCGCCGCCTCGCCGTTCACGAAGCTCTCAAGCTCGCTCTGCGTCGCAATAGGGAAAAGCTCGGCCATGTCTGCGTCCGAGAGGCTGCGGCAGCCCGTGTCGCCCGCCGAGTGGAAGAGCCGCACGCACTCGCCGCCCGTCGCGATGAGGTGCTCGGGAGCGCCCGCCGTCACGGCCGATGCGTCCACGACATTAGGAGAGAGCAGGCAGAGAGAGAGCGCGACCGAGGCCCACGCGATGGCGCTGGCGATGCGCATGTTGCTGCAGCTAATAGAGATATACACAGAGAGAGAGTGATGGAGAGCGCGCGCTTTCCCTTGGCGTTCCTTCCTTTCCTTCCTTCCCGTTTGCGTTCTAACGCCTTGTCCGCATTTTGCCCAAAAGGCGGAAAAGCAAGCAAGCGCTGCTCTGGGTTAAACTGGCGCTAATTAACTACCTGGACATAAGAATATTTGGTTGCTTACTGAAAGAACAATTAGATGGAATATGTGGCGACGTGGATCTTTTTCACCTGACTATAAAGACATGTGTATTTTTATGGGTTTTACATGATCTCCTTTTGATCCCTTTTGGGGTGCCTGACTTTTGCTAAGTGCGCACTGGCTTCTTCTTGGCTGCTGTGTGGATTTTGTTGTCTTCCGGTCGCTAAGTTCGCGCCTGGAAGCAAAGCAAACTAAAGCGAGCAACATCCATGAAGCGAATACGTCTTGGCCTCGGTGAAGTAAGTCGATCACTACCCATTTGAGTTCCCCGCAAGTAAAAGAGGAAATCTCGCACTACCAGGAGATTTCAATGAGGCGCTAGCTATCACTGGCGTGTGCTGTATTGCCATTTCGCAATGTCCAGGCTGTTGTTGCTCATCTCCGACTACCAAGGTGTCTAACCCAAAAGAAGGTTCCCGTTGGGCCCTCTGACGCGCCCATGCTTCCAGTGCACGCCGTAGTGGTGCGCCGTTTAGCGTTGCACCGCTGTGTGCGCAGCTTCTTACCGACTCACTTGAAGCTGTCCACTTTCACTTCGAACGCCCTTGAACGGCATTGATGAGAAATCGATTGATTATGTTGCAAGTCGCCAATCCTAAGCGAATCTAAGGTTGACCAGCAGATGCACACGCCAGACAGGGTGGTAAACCCCGCCTACTCGCTTTTTCCCTCTCGAGCTCACTCTATCGCTTCACTTTCCTTCAGTTCCCAACTCGATCGCTCGCAAGCAGATCGTCGACCAGCAGCTTCTCAGTAGTTCGTCAATACTCAGCCAGATACAATACCAGGATACTCGAGCTTCATCCGCCCTCCCCGAATGCACCGTTGGCACAACTTGCCGGCGCACTGTTCACAATTGCGCTCGCAAAGTGTATGACCGCGCTCATCCGCTCAGCGCGCTACAAAATGCGTATCGCCCGAGGTTTGGCGCCGGTACCTGGTCCAAAAGGTCGATTTCTGTTGGGAATCTTGCCAGAGCTCATGAAGAACTCCCCACGCATGTACAACTACCAGGTACGTTTCAGGTGCAGCATGCTCTAGCATAAAGGCGTCAGCACGGCCAGAAAGAAATCTGAATCGCTCGGTTGATCTGAAATGTGTAGGAGGAGCTGATGAAGCAGTACGGAGGACGCATGCACTTCCCGTGGCATCTCTTCTCCAACGGCATGCTGTTCGTACGCACCTTTTACTTCCAAAGTAGCATTTTTTGTACCTAGAGTCTCTGATTTGTCTCTAGATCTAAGCTGACAACGCTACTTACTATATGTTGTTCTTTACCCCTCAAGATTGGAAGCTCTGAAGACGTGCAGCACGTCCTGTCGACCAACTTCCGCAACTACGTCAAGTCGTCGCACTTCCAGGCGTCCTTCGGGTGGCTGTTAGCGAATTCGCTCGTCACTCTCAACCACGTGCACACGGAAGACAGCGGTGCGATGTGGAGGTTGCAGCATAAACTTGCGGTGAAAGTGTTTTCAACGCGCAACTTTACGCTCTTGGGCGAGCAACTGTTCCACAAGTATGCCTTGCAAATGTCGGTGCTCATCGAGGCGCAGGGTGGGCGATGCAACATGCACGACATCAGCAACCAGTACACGCTTCAGGTGATCTTCGACATTACGCGCAGCGTGCCGCTCAAGGATGTGGACGGCGCGCTCGGCCTGAGCTTTATCCACTCGCTCAACACCATGGCGGAAGCCGTCTCGCATCGTATGATCGCCACGTCGTACGTCAAGTACCTCTGGTGGTGTATGCCCAGCGAATACAGGATGCAGCGCTACGAGCGCATCATGAGTGACATCGTGAACAAGATCCTCGCGCGTAAGCTAAGCGAGCCGCTTGGCGAGATCGAAAAACGCTTCGACATCATCTCGCTCTTCATTCAGAAAGCCCCCGAGGTGAGCCAAGTTGATGTCGATAGAAGCGAGAACCCGAGGGGCATCGCTGATTCAGTAGTATCAGCGGCGTCGCTGCTCAATATTGAAATGCTGCGCTCGGTCCTGTTCGCGTTCACCTCGGCAGGCTGGGACACCACGTCCGCGCTTTTCACCTACACGTTCTACGCGCTGGCGTTGTACCCTGAAGTCTAGAGCAAGATTCTCAAGGAGCTCGAGAACAAGCTCGTTGAAAAAGCCTCGACAGCAGATACACTGCCACTGCTATCCTACGACGACATCAAGACGCTCCGGTACCTGGATGCAGTGGTGAGTGAAGTCTTGCGCGTGCATCCGACGATCACCTACCGGACGGGCACAGAGGTGATCTACCATCCGTGGTACATGGGTCGCAAGAACCCCAAGCTCTGGGGACCCGACCAGCTCACATTCCGCCCCGAGCGCTTTCGAGTTCCCCGTGTCCCAGACAGGACCGCG
>JALBZZ010000537.1:0-21492 GCA_038051095.1 Globisporangium irregulare
GCCAGGCGGCGCTGTCCACCTATGGCCCGCCGCTGTCGGTGGCGATCACGTTCTCGGCGATCGCCTTCGTGGTCACGCTGGTCGTAATCGTGCTCTACGCACGAAGGCGGCGCGCGCAGATGACCGCGTGGCTCGTCAAGCAGCAGGAGGAAGAGCGTCTGCGCATTCAGCGAGACGCCACTGCTAGTGGGGAGGAAGTGGTACTGACCACCGAGTCGCGTCTCATTCCGCTCGACTACGAAGAGGGGACCCTGCAGACGAGCAGGAGCGACTACAAAGCCTTCAATGTCCAGTAAGAGTAAGTACAACAATATTGTCCGTTTGTCGTAGCACGTCGATGTTCCCATAGCCCTTTGCTGCTCTTGTACCGTTTCTCCTCGCAATCGCACAATGATTCAGTTTACTTGTCATTCAATTTTCCACACGATTTTCATTTATGCACACATTCACACCCACTTACGCCTGCTCGTTGCTCTCTCTCTTTCTCTCTCTCATTATCTTGCTATCCTGCGCATTCTCGCAAGCTCGATTAGAATTCCTGGCTGTTGATGTGGTTGCGCTCGAGGAAGCCCTGCTTGCTGGTTGCCGACCGTTCTTCGCCCTCCTCCTGATCCATATTCTTGCTACTCTTCTTCTTTGGGAGCGGCGGCTTTTGCGAGTGCTCATTGTGCACATGGCCTGCTGCTGCTGGCGGCGAGCCGTCACTGCCACCTCCAGAAGCCTTCACGCGCTTCTCGCCATTTTCGTCGAACTCGTCGTCCTCATCTTCCTCCTCTAGCGCCATACCCCCCTCGCGGTACTTGAGCAGGTTGCGCTCGATAAATGGCGACGTCGTGCGGTACTGATCCGCGACCCAGATGCGCAATGTCTCGAGGAACTTGCCGTCGCCCTCGCTGAGGGATCCGCGCACGACGCTGCGCACCTCGGCTGAGTTGTCGCTCTCCAGCTCCCACTCAGTCTTCACCTCAATGTCATCGCGGTCGCTGCACACGATCATCAGCAGCGGCACAAAGCGCTTGCGCACGTCACGACGGATGCTCGGAATCTCCAGAGCGCGAGCCTGGAGGTCTCGCGAGGTCTTGCCGTTGATGATGTCAGCAAGCCAGTTGAGGCAAAAGTTGAACTTGCGCAAGTTTGAGCGGCAGATCTCAAAGCGCAGCAGCTCGAGCAGCTCAACCTCGTCGTTCAGGCGAGCGCAGCGAGCAAGCACGAGCTCCTGCACGCGATAGAACATCTCGTCCGAATTCTCGAGACCGTGGCCACCGAGCGAGTAGCAGTTCTCGCACAGGTCAAAGCCCACGCACGTCGCGCACGAGTATCGCTGTCCAATGATAGGCGACATCTTGCAAAACTGGCAGGACGTGCCTTCGTGGGAGTATTTGGAATTCGCAAACTTTGCCGCGACACGCTGCTTCGCGCCAGCGGCCATCGTGACCATCAGCTTTCCAGCCTTCCCGACAGCGATCGCGGACGGCACGCTCATTCCGCGCCATCTACGGTTGACCACTGTCGAGTTCTCAGCCGCCGCCGCGTCGCCTCCATTTGAAGCAGCTGCAACTTCCGGTTCGCCTGCTGGCTGATGTTTTGGCGACTCGCCATGGTCCGAGTCTGGATGAGGTGAGTGCTGCTGCTGCTGCTGCTCCACCAGCGGCTTCGACACGTAGTTCGCTTTCTTCTCGGTCGTGATGGTTCTTGGCGCGTGAAGCACGAGCTTCGAGACGTCATCAACCGACGGTCCATAGAACGCATGGTCCTTGCCGAATCGCTTCTCATCTGGACCGAGCGGTCCCGTCACCGAGCTCGGTCGTGGCTCGAGCGTGATGCGCACATCGGTGACGAGCGTCTTGCGCTGCATCGTGGAGTAGGTAACGCGCATGGTCTTGTGCGCCTTGAGCAGCGGGATCAAGAACTCCCGAAGTTCCTTCTGCGTCTCTTTCGAGGCGCTCTTGATCAGAATCTGCGACTCAGCGATCTGCTGGTCGCCCTCGGGGGCAACTGCGTCCAGCAGAATACGACTCGACCCTTCTTTCGCATCGTACGGAAGCTTCTCGATGAACTCGCGAAGACGCTCGGGGTCGAACTCGGTACTTGCCGCAGCGCGCACCTTGCGGTCGTTCTCCCAGTCGCGCATGACCTGGTCTTGCGTTGGGTCCTCGGGTGGCAACAGCCCGCCAGCAGAGATCGGAGGCGGCGTTCCTGGAGGTGTGTCAGGAGACTCGTCAAAATCCGCGTCACCGTCTTCCTTCTGAGACTCCTCGCCCGCCGATGCACCTTGGTCTCTGAGGCGGTCGGTTGGTCCGAACCCGATGCCGTTGTCGTCGTCGCGGGAGAAGAAAGCAGCAGACGACCGTCTACGCATCTCCATCTGCTGGATCTGGATCTCCAGGTCCACGATGTTGTCCTGTTTCTCGCGCAGCTGCTCCAAGTGCTTGTCCTGCTCCTCCTTCAGCGTCTGCTCGAGACTCTCAATTCGCTCCTTGTGAGCGGCAACCTTCTCGTCCTTGAGTTGCAGTGCAAGCTCCTTGCGGTCCAAGTCCTTCAGCAGCATGCTGTTCTCCGATTTGAGTGCCGAAATCTCAGCACCAAAGCGCTCGCGGTCCTCGCTGCGCTCTCGGCGTTCTTTCTCAAGGGCTTCACTACTCGCTTCTGCGCGCTCCTGAGAAATCGAGTTCGCCGCCACCGCCTCGCTCTCGAGCAACGCAGCCCCAGTGACTGCTGCTGCAGGGAGGTCCTTCTTGCCCGCGAGGCGCGCGGCGGTGTCGAGGCGCGTCACGCGCGCCTTCTTGTTGGACGCCTCGAGTGCGCTCACGAGTCCGCGCAGTGCATTGCTCTCCTCTTCTTTGAACTTGATCTCCTGCTGCAAGAACGCGATCTGTTTGTGTGATGCGTCGAGCTTCGCGGTCTCGAGTGACAGCAGCTCGTTCTCGCGGAAGATGTACTCAAATTTCTTTTTCCAGCGCGAGAGCTCCTTCTTGAGCTGGATGTAGTTGGACTCGTAGATCTGCAGCTCGCGGATCTTGGTCGAGAGCTCCTCCTGCGTGGCGCGCAGCTGCTCCTGCGTCACCTGACGCTGCGTGTAGCTCGCTGCGTTGCTGCTGAACGCGTCCTCCGCGCCCATGTTCACCTGTTTGTCTGTCTTTCTCGCCTGTGTGCGCTTTTCCTTCACCTGTTCTTCCGAGGCAGCTCTTTTTTGTGGCTTGATGCGGGCAGGGCCAAATTCTCAAATGGCTTGGAAATGCGAGCAATTTTTTGTTTGCAAAAAGAGAGGCAAAATTGGTGCATTGGGAATCAGTCAAACGCAATTCATTTCACAATTCATTGCGGTTTTAGCAATTCATTTTATTTGAAAAAGGGACACAAAATGAAAAAATGCTAATACCATCTGATTTCTTGGAAAACGTTCAGGATGGGAGCCAGCAAGGAGCATTTTATAAATAACAGTGACAGCAATATGCCATGCATCATTACTGCATGGCATATTTTTACAACTCATCGTAAATGCAGAATTTGGCAAGTGAAAGTTCATTTGAGTTCGATGAGCGCCCGTCAAAGCGCGCGCCTCAAGGTCGCGACGGCGAAGGCCGTGGATGTCACGACTGCTGCTGTGAAGCGCGGCTCCAAGCGCTCGAGCATGAAGAAGGCTGTAGAAGGAACAGTTTCAGTGGAAGTGGCGGCTGTCGTCCCGACCAACGGACAGAGCGACAATGACGAGGAGACTGTGGGTGCTTCCCCACCAGCCAAGAAAGCCAAGTCAGACAGTGCTAAAGAGAAGGCTGTTGCTGCTACGCCCACTGCTAATAGCTCTGCTGCCAAGGACGCGTGGGGTGCGCTGTTTGCGAAGAAGAGCTCGGCGTCCAAGAACGGTGGTACTGGGCGCGTGCAGCCCAAGCCGGCGCAAGCGGTCTCGAGCGAGATGCAGACTAAGATCGACGGCTACGCCAAGTTTGATGGGATCACACCGCGATCGGACGCTACGAAGCTCAAGATCGCGGCATGGAACGTGAACGGCCTGCGTGCGCTATTGAAGAAAGAGGATACGGTCCACATGCGCGCGTACCTAGCGCAGGAAGATCCGGACGTGCTCTGCATCAGCGAGACCAAGATCGACAAGGATGAGCTGCAAAAGGTACCATTGGATGGTGATATAGCATCGTGACAAAGCACTGACAGAAAATTTCACCGTGTGTATGACTGTGAATGGTCGATTATGTGTAGTTGGAGAACATCTGGTCGCAGTACGAGCACCAGTACTGGTCGTGCGCTGCCAAGAAAGGGTATTCGGGTACCGCGATCTTGAGCAAGATCAAGCCCCTGAGCGTCAAGGATGAGATCGTGGTTGAAGGCAAGAAGATCGACGACGAAGGCCGCTTCCTGGCGCTCGAGTACGGCAAATTCTGGCTTGTGCATACCTACGTAAGTTGTGTGGGTGTGTGTGTGTGTGCAGAGAGAGAGTCATACCGTCAACTACAACCCTCGAAGTCACATGCCAGAAACTAACAGGACGTCTTGAGATGTAGGTTCCGAATGCAGGTGCGAAGCTCGATCGGTTGGATTTCCGCACAAAGCAGTGGGACCAGGCGATGCTGCGCATGCTACAAGAGCTCGAGAAGACGAAACCCGTGGTCTGGTGCGGGGATCTGAATGTCGCGCATCAAGAGATCGACATCCACGACCCAAAGAGCAACGTACGTTGTGTTTTTTTCAATCCGGTCTGAACAGCAGTTTTGTTTTGATCTAATGCTTTTATATAAAACACTGTAGAGAAACAAGTCCCCGGGCTTCACGGACGCCGAACGCGAGAGCTTCGGCTCAATCCTCGACAGCGGCTTTGTCGATACGTTCCGCCAGCTGCATCTCGAAGAGCAGCAGTTCTCCTACTATTCGTATCGATTTAATGCGCGCGCGAAGAACAAAGGCTGGCGTCTTGACTACTTCCTGGTCTCGCAGGCGCTCATGAGCAAAGTGGTGCGTTTTCATTCGCCTGTTCGAAAGCAGTTTTGAGCTAGAATGGCAAACTAACAGAGTCGGTGATCGTGTTTGTGCGCGTAGGAGTCATCGTTGATCCGAACTTCAGTGACCGGCAGCGACCACGTTCCAGTCATCCTCGAGCTCCAAGAGCTCTGAGCAAAAGCGCGTTATGAGCCTCAGCATCGCGTTACAGGCGTGCATGGATGACGCGGTTCAAGTGACCGTTTGCTTTGATTATTAACAGGAATTTAGAGTTGTCTATTCTATCGATTCAATCGTTGGTGTTGTTTAGAAATGAACGCATACACACAAAATCTTGGTCTAATCGGAAACCGACAGGCTCGAGAGATCGGGAGGGTAGCAGCTCGGAGAGAGCGATCGATCACCCGCCTCGATCTCAAATTCGACCAGCGACGTCACCACCTGGTACGGATTGCGGCTCTTGCCGTAGGGCACGCGACGCGGGAACTTGAGCAGCGGGTCCTTGAGCCCACTCTCAATCACCTCGTACAATTGGTACTTGCGCGCTGACCGCTCCAGCGTGGTCATGATCTGGCTCAGATCCACGTAGCACCAGCGCACGCAGCTGAAGAGGTCGCGGACAATGTTGATCGCGCTGAAGTCGGTTGTCACGAACGAAGAACCACCTGTCCCTCCGCTTTCAGAAAGCGTCATCGCGTTGCTGTAATCGATGTTGAAGCACAAATACGTGAGGATCTGCACGAGCATCGTCTCCCCGCTTGGGACCCGCAAGCGATCGCTCCGCAGGATCATCACGAGCGAGTCGACAGGTAGCTTGCGCATCTTGTCGATCACGTTCAGGTTCAGAATATCGCCAACGGATCCTGTCGGTGACGAGTAGAACAGCGTGCACACAGACAAATAGTGGTGCGCGTTGCAGAGTTGGTGGCCCCACACAAAGAACCGCCCCAAAAACCGAGCGCGCATGAACTCCACCGCCTCTTCCTTCTCTTCTTCTTCTTGCGGCTCGGGCTGTGACTGCGACGTTGTCACACTTTCATTCTGACTCGGAGGTTCCTCGCTGCTGCGCCGTCCGCCTCTGGCTTCTGCTCTACTCAGCAACTTTGCTGACGACGACGACACGATGAGCGGCTTCCAGACACCGTACTCGCTCCCACAATGATTGTACCGCACAGTCACGCTCTGTTCTTGGGTGGGACCTTTCCGAGAGCACTTGAAGCGTACGAGCATTTCCCCACGGAGCGTGAACACAGGGTCAGAACGGTGTAAACTGACCTCTACTAGAGGCGAGTCAGGCTGCGACGAATCTTCTTTGATCACGCGCCACTGGATCAGCACGAGCGAGTCCATCTCAAAGCGCACCTGGAACGCAAACGGCCCGAAGCGGAAAAGCGTCTTCGGACGAACGTAATACTCTTCACCGCCAATTTCGACTCCAGGAAGCGCAATACACGGATCCCAATGCGCGTACTGGCGATGGAACTCCAGCAGCGAGAGCGTCCTGCGGCGGTTGAACACTCGGCACGTCCACTGTTCGAGACCGAAGAGAATGTTACGCCACACCCCCACGTGGCGAATGTGGTTCACAAAGCACATGACGACGCGGCTAAGTACAACAGGATCCGTAATCACCGCGAGATACTCCATCCGGACATTCTCGAGGATCTCAGGGTACCTTTCAGGCGGAACTTCGTGAATGTACGCGAGAAGCTGCTCGATCATCGCCTCTTTCCACTCTCTATTCTCCATTTTGGCACATACCAGCAGGACGTTCATCCACTTCTCCGACGTCATGTTCTCAATCACGATACTCAAGCAGGCGCACAGGAGCTCGTTCTGAAGACACAGCCATCTGCAGAGTTGGATCACAGGCTCGGCGCTCTCTTCGTTCGCCAGCTGAACATTCTGCGTGTACATGAACTCAAGCACACTCGCGACTGCAGCTGGATCCACGAGGCACCACTCCACATGCAGTGGCTCTGTTTTGGGGCCACTTTCTGGAACCACAGCAAGTTGCTGATTGTCTGCAGCTTGCTGATGCTCTGACTTCGCTTCTTCTTGCAGCTGCTCCTTTTTGCGCTGAGCCTCGAATGCTTCCTCCTTCAGTGCAGCCTGTCGTTCCGCCTCTTGCTGCTGTTGGAGACCGAGGAGGAACTCTTGATGGTCCAAATCATGCGCTGCTTCTGGAGACTGGCGACTGTTGTGATCCCGATTCTCCTTCTCCACATCACCCTCAACTGGGGCGATGGTCGGCGAATCCTGGGTTCCTGCATTGGCGAAATCGGACGGACCAGCGACCATGGATGTCGTGAAAGTTCCTCGCCCGCGCTGCTGTTTCGTGCGGCTTCGCAACACCATCGGCGAGCCAACTGGAACAGTGGGCTTGGCCTTTTTCACTCGCACGGGAGGGCTGGATCGCGGCTCGCTCTTATCCGAGATGCTGGTGTTAGTGCGCGACTCGCTCTTGTCTGAAATGCTGGTGTTGGTACTGGCACTGGCGGCGTCGCTTGCCTTAGCGCTTCTTGACTTCGTATGAGCGATGCAATGCACCGATGAGAAGACGCTTTCCCTCGTTATCTCGGTTTTGCGACGCTTCTCGCTTCCAAGACGGCGTGACAGGAAGCTTTCACTCTCCCTTTCGAGCGGGCATAGCACTGGAGAGGACGAGAGCGCGTTCTCCGATCCAAGCGAATTATCGAGAAAGCGAGTCCCGTCCACGGCGCGAAACGAGAATGACGGCGACGACAGCGCTTCTCTGGCTTCTACATTCGCACCACCCGACGACAGGTGATACCCGCTGCCGTCGTGCTCCATATCGTACGCGACGAATTGCCCGCGCAGAAATGCGATGCGCTTGTAGAGCAGTGGGCACTGGTTCTTCAAGACGTGCAGGTGGACGCCAAACGAGCAGCCACCGGCGTGGATCACCACATCGGGCTCGCCGTAGAGACGAAAGCGCTCCTGCTGCTGCTTTTGATTGCTCTTGCTGTCCTCGCTGCTACCTCCAAATGCGCTGCTACTGCTGGTGCCGCTGCCCGTGCTGCCGAACGAGCTGCGCTTCTTCCGCTTCTTCTCGTCCGCCCTTTTCTTCTTCTGTTGCTTCTGCTGCTTCTGTTGCTGTTGGTCACGGAGTCCGCTGGCGTTTCCCTGGGTTGAGCCTTGGCTGAGCTGCGACGCAGATCGCATAAATGCTGCCTCTTCCTGCGAAAGGCGGACCTTCACCACTGACCGCATCCGCGTGCGCTGCTGCTGTTGATCCTGACTGCTCGCGGGTGTCCACCCCATGGCGGATAGAGAAGTCGCTGTTAGAGCGGATACAGAGCAGATGGCAAGTCACACACACACACGCAGACGCGCAGTGCAAAGAGATAGCGCAGCAGAGACTCACACTCACCACAGCAGCGCTTCCGCACGCAACCCCATGCGCAGGAGCGCAGACAGAGCAGACGCTTGATGCTCGCCTCCAGTATCGCCAACTGCAACTTTTCTCTCTTTGGTGTGTGGGGTCTTTTCTAGCTCAAAACGAGAGCGCTTTATTTTCAAATCGAGAACTACTTATCGTATGGCAAGAAGAATAAATAACAAAGAAAAGGCATTTCATCGATGTATGACATCATATTTTATACAGAATAAATGATATTTGTTGACACTTTCTGCAAAACTATTTGCCCGAATAGCCGCATATTCTCTGCAAATATCTAAATATGTTCGCTCAGCTATTTTTAAGCTTCAAACGTGAGTGTTGGTCGCCCTTACAATGACGACACATGGCGACATGGGTACAAAAAGCAAAGGCAGCTTCAAATGATGGTCTGAAAACGCACCAGCGCTGATCTGTGGTGGCAAATGACAGCAGAAGAATCCCCAAGACGCATACACAGAAACAATCAAAGGACTGAATTGTTTGTTTACATTGCGGTTTGTACGGTTATCATATGCCCATCGCTGGCTCACTTTACGGTTTGGACTTTACTGAACTTGACTGTGTAGACGACATACATGTCTGGATCACGCTGGGCAATGCCTTTTTGCCCTCTTGACCAATTTGAAGAACACAATTCACCGATAGAACGTGGTGACCACGTGGGTGACTCCTTTGCTCACTTTTGACATCATGCGTTCCCACCGCCCCTTGACATTCGATTTTGCTCGAAACGCTGGCGGGATCGCCGTCGAATGGTCGAAGCGCATCGTCGCAGAAGAGCAAGTACCACTGCTTGATCTCTGCTCCGACGCTGCGCTTGGGCTGCTGGCACCACAACGACTGGCCGCAGGGGTGAATTCTGGATACGACCGCGCGTGCACATTGCGGGTCGACGAAGGAGTCGTCGTTGTTGCTGATCGAGCAGACGCAGGTGTTCTTGGCGGAGTCTCCAAAGTTTCATGCGATCTGCGCTTCAACTGAACTCGTAGCGTCTGACTGACAGACGCTTGAGGCGGCGATTGCAATCGTCCAGTCGATTTCATGTTCGAAGTCGACCTCCTGGACGAAGCAGCAGGAGAACAGTTAGGGCTTCTGCATTTTCTTCCCTTGGAGTCTTTGCGCGGATGCTCTGTCACTGGATGCGCTGGCGGGGGCAAAAGGCGGTAGCGAGTGCTCTGTAATGATGCATATGACCATAGAGTTAGCTAACAGGATCGTTTGCGATGGTGGTAAACACACAAGTTACATCATACACACCCCATAGTAGCGCAGCGGGTACTGCATGTGGCGGCTCGGCGTCATGTTGACGACGCCGTTGTGGTTGAGCACTGGGATGCGGGGATCAGTCGCCATTCGGTTGTATGTGTCGCTCAGGTCGTCGTCGCTTTGGCGGGTTCTGGGTAAATTCTGAAATGACTCTCATTCCAACCACTGGGACACATGGTCGGCCAGCCATGTTCAAGATGGTGTTTCCTCTGGGTTTTTTCTCGACCTACACTTTCGATAACAGCGAGTGAGTGGGTGACTCTGCATGCGTTGTACCGCTGCCTGACACCAATAGAGCCGGGCAGGCTTTTACGATCGAGATGGACACACAGCTTGCCTGACCGTCCCGTAAGCATGCGCGCAAGATTACGTTCGGGCCAACTGAACCCAAGCGGATCAACACAAAACTGGCTATTTCAAGTGAATGCATTACTCGAAAAGAGTAACGTGCTTGGTGCGGTACGTGTTTCGACAGCTGAGGAGGACAGTCAGTGCACGGCAACTTGCCCGTCAGTTCTGATTGCGCAAGGAACGGAAAGAACGGGAAAGCAATTGGTCAGCGAGTTGCCACTTGCTCCTGCTTTCAGCGTTGGCTGACGGCTGTAGGTTGCACACTCTGACCTATTGTGTTTCGTCTCGTGCCTTAAAACTCATTTCAACTGAACTGTATATTAGGTTGTGTTTACAGCAGCAAGCGGTTGATAACGGTAATAGCGATCGCGACACTCTTTTGGGTCCCAGATTGTGTTGACAGGCAGGCAAGGAGTCGATGATCGCGACCGTGGCTGCGAGACACTTGACAGCAGCAGATAAACAAGTGTCAACGTTATGGTGTCGCACAGTACTTTGCACTGTGACTTTGGATGGACGAACCCCAATCTGCGTAGGCAAGGTGCATTTGAAGAGACGAGGCTTTGATTTCTTTTACGTCTGCGGCAGTCCGATCTGTCAGGCTTGGGCGTCTTACCCTGAGAAGAAAGAAGTCTCAGAGTGCACGAGATTTTTCATTATGTTTATTTTTTTGCTACTGGATATCTGGGTATTCACCACCACAAGCAAAACGCCTAGACTGTCGACGAACAGCACGGGACGCTCAAGATTGGACTGTGCAATTGCAAAGAGAAAATGACATTTGAGACGCGCTTGCACGGAACATGCGCGTCAACATGGATCGCCCTTCCCCCACTTGTACCCTGGCTCTGTGGATCTGGGTCTCGCCATCTCAAATGCAATGGATTTATATCGTTACGTATCAGACACCAGTAACCAGACAGGCTCTCTGACTCGCCAACCGTCGCACCAGCAAGGTGATGAACAAAGTATTTAACAGAAAAAGTGCCTTTTGTGCCAATTGCTCGATTTGTTGGCAAGGTGAAGCAACGTGAACAAAAAACATACGGTGACGTCACCACATTCCTCAGTGAGGAACTCGGAGGTCGACCTCCTCCTCGTAAAAACAGGTACAGGCAGCACACAAAACTTCAAAAGCTGTCCGGATAGTTATACCACCAGTTCGTTAGGCTGGTGTACCATGGATATCGCTGTACGTGGTACCCACAGGCGAAATCGACCAGAGGTTGCTTGCATCACAGGTGGTCAGTACTCCACTATTGCTAGCAGGGTCGTAAGAATCTGAGACGTCCGGCACATAAACGCAAAACTCTTGATGATGGAAAGGCGTCAAATACGAGGTCATATTACAGAGTGTTGAGTAACTACACGGAGGCGAATGCGCATGGTAGATAGGTCAGGTTTCCGACTCCTATGGATCACACCCGCGCACCTACCCACGTATTTGTATTCTCTTCCATACACGCGAACGGTAGTCTCGCGAACGCGATTGCAGCGTCCGAGAGAAGCGTCACTCCCGAGACGCGCAGCTCTGGTTGCTGAGCACGGCGCAGCGCCGCACTTGCGCGCGCATCTTGGATCTGCTTGAGCTTCGCGTCGCGGTACGGCCACCGGATGCCGCGGCGCTTGCATGTTCGCTTAATAGTGATCACTGCGACACCCAGGAGCTTCGCCGCCTCTCGTTGCGGCAGATGGTAGTACGGTGCCATCTCCTCCGCGGTGAAGTTGAACACGATGCGGCTCTTGCGGGGCTTCCTGGTACGGAGAATCGAGCGCGCGACGTGCCTATTCACAGCATACTGCTGCTTCATCTTCGATCGCTGAGGACTCGCAGATGTCGGCGCGAAGAACTTGGATTGCGGCGAAGCAGGCGTCGGGGTGCATGAGAGGTCCACAAACTTCACGTCACTGTTCATTTTGGTGGAATGGGCGATAGTAAAGTAAGCGGCTTGGCTTGGTTGGATTCTCTGACTGGGCTTGGCAAGATGCTTAGAGTCGGAAGCAAAATCGGAAATGAACATCTCAGACCGGAAGGTGCCACCAGCTCAGCCCTCTCATGAAGGAATTCTTTCGCTCGAATTCTACCTAGGAGGAGCCCAGATCGACGACGCTACAAAAATGATGCGGATGTGCTGCTGGGCTTGGATCGGTGGCAGTATACAGAGACAGCACACACACCACACACATGTCTATCGAGCGGGAAGAGTTAAATTTGTTTAGCCACCCCATCACCTCGTAGCTCTTCGCCAGTCCCACATAATCGAGGTTGACTGCCTCGGATACGTAGAATCGCGTTCGTCTACTTGTGGGGACTTTGGAGATCGGTGGAATCGGTAAGGCGCACCTTGGGGGATTGACAACCACAAAATCGATTTGTACGTACGGTACGTACCACGACGTCGTCCATCCCCATCATGCGATCTGCTCAGAGTCCCTCAAGTGATTTACTGCTGAACTACCAGAGAGGAAGGGGCGGCGTCGCCACTATTGACTCCTAATGGGGTCCGCTCTGCGCTTGTGTGGAGGTTTCATAGAGCCATACACAATCATAAACTGCCTGACACTTTGTATACATACGGATACAAAACTAGTATGCAGTGCTGGAGCCAGATCGGGGTTCTTATCCTGGTGTTGTATAGTACCAGCGCTGGAACGGTTTGTTCGGCTTTGAGTTGAGGAAGTGATGACTGGCGCCGACCTTACTTAGCATTGGATTAAGCTTTTGCTATGTGTGCTGGCGAAGAGAAAGGAAAGGCAGCCATAACAGATTGGGAAAGTCTTAGCACGCCAACCCATATTGTGACTTGCGGTCGCGGCTTTTTGAGCTCTTCAAACAATCTGGGGCGACATCGGCCATCACTCACTTCAACTTGTTTGCACATGACAGCCAGATGGACACTCTTCGAGACAGATGTTTCTACCTGCTTATGGATACAAATCGCACAAAAAGTCGATTGTATTCGAATTCATTCCGCCAGAATGTAACGGAAAAGTGCGTGGAGTGGATTTTTTCAGTTGTAATGTTTGAAGTTTGTATAGAACGAAACTCACTAAGCAACAAGTTCTAGATGAAATCACCCCAGTTAAACAAAAGACTCACGTATCAAGTAAATACTTTAGATAAAAGCGCCCCCCAGTAAAGCAAAAGGCGAATGTATCAATGAAAGGTGGGGCTTTGTGTGCTGAACCCAGGGCTCTTTCCTCTCTTCCTGGCTGGTTGGCGCATCAGCGGTACTTTCACATTGCAGAACTGGAGTGACATTTCTACGAGGCGATGACCGATTTTTCTCCGTCAGACGCAGCTGCCTCAACTTTCCTCTATCCGAGAGAAGAATGGACGCATTTACAGTATCAGCCTGCATTGTTCTCCAAAGAGAACAACGCCATCACAAAAAACCGTATCTCTTTGTGCTGAACTTGTGAACCCAACTCACCTCGATCACCCGAATGCCCATCTCCCCAGCAACAATGATCTGAGCAACGATCAAACGGCGTGAGTCTAAGATGGCGGCTTTTGTAATTGCAGTTGCCATTGCAGAGGATAAAAAGAGGCTGAGACCAGGGCTCACAAGCCTAGACCAATCCATCTGAAGAGATCGAGACAAGAGTCTACTGAGTCAATTCGCTTTGGTGCGAAGATCATTAAAGTTTACATTAGTTGTGTTGAGGAAGTTCCTCGTAGCTCGAATCGAATGGACTGGCAGGACCAAGTGATCGCGAGACACTGCTATACTTGGTACCATCAGGCTTGTAAGGGTCCTTTTGGAGGATATAATAGTTCGCATTCGTCTACGAGAGCCGGACTGCAACAGAACACAAAAAGCACGAAACGGCGCACTCAATGTTGAAGTGCCCAGTTACATTCAGAGCAAGATTCGCAAAAATGAAAATTGTTACAATTGGAGTTCACATGAAAAGAGCAAGCGACCACAGCATTCTCAAGTACTACAGACAGACATACACATTAGACGCATAGCGAGGACGATGATGACGATGATGACGGTATGCACCTACTTCTGACAGTCATAGGCGGTGGTGTTTTAGCAGCGAGTCCCCGTCGTCGACATGGTCTTGGCGGGATAGTTGGCCATGCAGTCAATCGGCAGTCTCGAGTACGCCCGCGCAGCTTCCGAGAGCATCATCATGGGCGTCATGGCGCACTTGGCATCCCGCGCTGGTTGCTGCAGCTCGCTGCTGCAGCTTCTCGGCTTCTTGGCCTTGGCCTCTTGGATTTCCTTGAGCTTCTCGGCGCGGTACGGCCACTTAATGCCGCGGCGCTTGCAATTGCGCTTAATGGTGATGACCGCGACGCCCAGGCGCTTGGCGGCCACTCGCTGCGGCAGGTGGTAGTACTTGGCCATCTCTTCCTCCGTGAAGTCGAAGACGATGCGGCTCTTGCGGTCTTTGTCACTCTTGCTCTTGGAATTGCTGCTGCTGCTGGTGCGATTGTTAGACTTGAGGATGGAGCGCGCCACACGGGGCGAGCCTTTGCGCTTCTTAGTCTGGACGCAAAGCGGACTCGTCGAGATGGTTGCGATCGCCACCGAGAGCGGCGGCAGCGGCAACGAGTGCGGACGAAGACGCTGGAACGGCATTGCTGTCGCTTGGCGCAGAGGCGGAGGCAAGAATGCACTGGGCTGGGACGAGAGCGAGTTCATGAGCGAGGAGATGTTCATTGTGGGATGGATGGACGGACGGACGGAGGGATTGTGTTTGTGGATTATTCCGTAGGTGGACGGGGATCAAAGCGCTTTGCTTTGGGCTGGGATGGCTCTGGTTGGCGGAGGAGGACGCAAAATGGGAAATGAAAGATCCAGCGCGGCCAGCATGAGTTTGTTTGCACCTCTACGAAAGCGAGAGCAACGGTGTATCGTTGAGCCCGACAGTCCCACATAATAAGCCGCAGCGCCGATTCCACCCAGCGAGATCCAGGCTTGTAAATAGTCCTCTCAAGGTAAACACTCCAGCCCAGGGTCGTTTATGAGCGTGGGTGGACTCAGGGGGATCTATCAGGCTTTGGCTGGAAAATTCTGATAGCCCCCGCTCTTTTCCGTTCGCTGCTGTCCGTACCTCTACGCCTGTGTCTTGTGTGTCCTTTCACGTGCCATCGTGGTTGAGTTACCGTTTCGCCCATCCCCCTTGTCCATTCTCCATGGCATGACGTTGAATGCGTTATGTCCACCTAAGATACTGACGTATCATCCTGAGGGTTGAAGTGACAGCACAAGTGCTGGCATTCAGCAAGAGGACACAAGACCAAAGTTGCCTGACGCCATTGATGTTATTGAAATGATTGAGTGGGGTCTGCCAGCTATCTGGAAGGAAGTAGCCAGATAATAATAAGTGCATTGGGAACGAAGGGAAGGCGCGAGCCCCGCCACTCGGTCAGCCCTGAACTGGGCCGTGCGTTTGCATTTGCACGCGTTATATGAATGAACACGTCCATTCGGTCCGGTGGTCTGGCCCACACCATAGCGCTGTACGCATCTCGTTTGGACTGGCAACGTTGCGCTGGCGCGGTCAAGCTCTACCAGCTGTTGCAATTAAAGTCCAATGGGTTCTTGTTGCGGACAGACTTTACCTTCACGTCCACCCTGCTCTGTTCATTCTGCTGGACTCACAAGTCTACAGATTGCTTTGAAGAAAGCAGAATTTCTTTTGCATAACGTGAGGGTGACCAGATGGTGAAAGCCAAGTTCTGAGATGACGGCGGCTTCGGCTTGTAAATAGTGGACTCCATCAAAAACCAAGTCGTAAGCAAAGATCGCCGAGTTGCCGAGCTCTGGCCCAAAATAATGTCAACATGCTGTCATACGCGGGTCTTACTCGTCTTTGAACACGCAGCTGGCCGTGATTCTGATTGCCAAATATCTGACCAGTTGTCAACAACAACGCCGCAACGGCATGTACCAGCTCAGCATTTAAGTAGTTTATCATTTATATATATTATGGCATGAAAGTGAGAGATCAGAGCCACATTGTGTCCAACATAATCAGCATCGACCCCTCCTTTCCTTTCCTCTACTGCAGCGTACCTCGGTAGAGGTCGCGATGGATCTGCAGGATGCGCGCGCACGAGGACGGCACGATGTTGGCGCACGCGCGCTCGCACGAGTTGCGCAGATCCGGGAACGGCTTCTCCGTGTCGTACGTCTTGCACGCCACCTTACAGCTCACGCCGTCGGGGCACTGCGTCGCCGTGGGAATCGCCGCGACTGCCATCTCGTCGCACGTGAGCTTCGTCACGGTGATCGAGCCGTACGAGCAGCCGTTCATGCACGCCGCGTTCTGCGGGTCTCTATAGTTCATAGTTTGCAAACAGCAATGTTAGAGAGAGGACAGCTGTTGACAGCCAATCATTTGCATGTAAAGGACGATTTGGTACCTGACGCAGAGCTTTCGGCACGTCTCCTCGTGCCATCGAGTTTGCACGCCACGGACACGGCAACGCGCGCGCAGCAGGTCCACGGCTACTTGGTTGTTGGTGAACGCTGGGTTCACAGCCATCGGGCTCGGGACGGTTTCCGTTGAAGTTGCCGCAGCTGACTGCGGTGTAGAGGCGTCGTGTCCACCAACAGTAGCCACAGTGGTAGCAGTGGTGGTGTCCGCGGCAGCCGCTGATTCGGATACGTCAGACTTGCTAAATGGCAAGAAGCGGTCACGCAGCCCTGTGACGCCTAACTGGTTCCACGCAGTGCGTGCAAAAAAGAACGCGCCGCCAGCAGCTGCGAGAGCGAGCAGCGCGCAGGCCGCATACTTGGAGATTCGCCGGTAGCGCTTCGCTGGCTCCATTTCCTTCCAGTACTCGTTGGCTTCTTCCTCCCAGATGCTGGACGAGGGCTTCACATCGCCCACGGCGGCCACGTTGCGGCGCGTGAGATTCATCTTTGTTGCGCTCTTGGATTGCGTTAGCTCGGCGCTCTTTCCTGCTACGATAGTGGGACGCAGTGAGTTGGTTAGCTTAAGACACGGCGGAGCGTCAGGCACATGCAGAGCACACAGCAGTCTCGTACTCGCTCGTTTTGCTCGGCGCTTTCGAAACTCGCTGCTGAGCTGCAACACGATGTCGCTGGGAGCTTTTACTTGGCGCTTTCGTTATCAGCCATCGGCGATCGGCCACCGATCTGTCTTATAACTATGTTTGGCACGCATCCTGCTGTATTTACTACGCTTTAAATTAAGACCGTGATAAGACCGGATCCGGTGACTATAGGCTAAATTTACCCAGCTGCGGAAATGTAGCCATGTCAGACTAATGAAGATGGGCGAGTGAGTGTCTGATAAAGGGCTTCAGTATTAAATGGACCGTACTTCCTTTGAGGTTCTCTGGGTCACTATGGGCAATGAATGTTTCGCAGCTTCTCACGGTCTTTACGAAGGTCGGGCTGACTGAGGCGAGAACTGACAAGATCATGGCGCCAAGTGCTGGTAAGAGCCACGTTCGTTCGTCCGTGTAGTGGTGCTGCTGGCGTTCGGTTTCCGATGTCAGCGCCACGCTCCAGCATATGGTGGAAGCGAATGCCCCTTTGGTAGAGAACTGACGGAAGAACCGCTCATGTTGCCGCGCGCTGATCTGCAAAGCCAACGAAAAATAACCTTGTTTCCGCTGGGGTGTCCGATGACTGTAAAGATCATGCGCTCTTTGCGGACGCTTCATGAGCAAAGGCAACCGAGTCGTCCAACATTTTACCCCCGCAGGCAAGCTGGCAAGCGGTGATGGAAGTACGGCTTACGATACGAAGGCTGAGCTGTTCACCAGCAAGAGTTCCACGTCGATTGTGTCTTCTCAATCTCTCAGTTCCCAATTTGATCCATTGCTACAAGCTGCCCATTCAAGCACACAAGCACAACCATACTGTCTGCAATGCTCGGATCTAGAGACGGAGAATGCGGTCCCACCAAGACGAGCCGCCGAGTGTTTGACTTCCCATTGCAAACGCTCTTGGAGTATTCGTTCCTGCGCCAAGATGAGGTGCGTGGTTGATTTGATATCCAGTGACTCTCATTCTTGAAGCAGCCCCATCATGACTAACTCTTTGTATCTGGTCATCCTTGTCCGTGCAGGCCGCACGAGCTCTTGGAGTCGCACCGATCACGCTCAAGCGCATCTGTCAGCGGCTCAAGTACCGGTGGCCGTACCGCATGCTGAAGGCCCAGGCTCGCCGAGAAGGGCGAACGACTTCCAAACCAAACCAACAGCGGAATAACCCAGCGGTAGGATCGGTTGCGTCAAACTCAACTATTTCATCTCCATTCTCATCGCCCGAGCCTGAGCCACGAGTTCGCACCGATGCGGCGCCTCCCAACTTATACGTCCACCTCCCTCGCCTCAAGTCTTTGCCGTGCCACCGGCACTTGGAGCTTTCGCACGAACTTCAACACCAGCCTCACGGCCATCAACGGCTCCCATCCATTTCCACACTCACAGCTTCATTGGCTCGGAACCAGCAATTGCCAATCAGACTACCCAACTTGTTCCCTGCAGCCGCAGCTACTTGTCGATCCGATCCACCGAAAGCTCCGTCCAGAGTCCAAGTTCCCGCTCGAAGTCCAGCGACAGTGACCCGAGGCTGCGACCGTACAACTCCACAGCAACATGAGCAGTTACAACAGCAACGAGCGCATCCTATTCAGCACAATCGCATGGAGAGCGAGAGAGAACGCGTGCGCCTGACCTCGTAGCCGTACATACAGTAAGAGACGGGGGTAGGTCTACCCATAGTTGTATCGTTGTTCTCTCGGGAGTACCCATCCATCCATCCATCTGTCTGTAAAGTGCTTGTGGCTCTTTGGCAAAAAAAGACCAGCGAGAGCTAATAGTTTCTATTAGGTTTATCCTTTAGCTTCTGCATGGCACTAAGTGGATAGCATTTTGCTCAAGCACTTGCAGGTCGTGGCCTTGGATGAACGTGCCTGACCAAGTAGCCTTCAATGATCCGAATCACTCGCTGGCTTTTCATTTTGCAAAGACGTTGTGCAATTACGAAGTCAAAGACGGCCCGAGTGCATTTCTTTTTTCGCAGGTTCTCGTGCGGTTGTAATGAGGAGCTAGCTAGGAAGTCAGTCACTCGTTCGTTCGTTGTTTGTATGGATGCACGCTGAGGCGCTGGAGTTCGACGGGAGCAGCTCTCCAAAGGTGGATGGGGTGGCGTGACCGAGTGGCCTCATTCCAGAATTTCTTCCGATCTACATCGGCCAGCACAGCTTTAGCTCGACTTCCTCCTCCGTTTAACCTCCAAGCGAATTGAATTCAAGATGCCGACCTCGAGAGACACGTGCGCGTCCTGCGGAGTCATTCAGATCGACCACCGCACGAGCGCGTCAGTGCTCACTGCGGAGCGACAGCTTTTCCAAAGCCACAGCCAGGTCCATGTACGTTCTCACCCATCTATTGAGATTTTGTGAATGCACGCTTCAATGATCGAATCATTCCCAACATCGTTCTCATCCATTTTCTGTCTGATGCACCAAAGACTTCACAAGAGGATGCAATTATCACGCCGCGAGATGAACTCAGAACGCTTGGTACCCCGGATGAGGCGAACTCCGCCAAGCCGACGATTCAGCCGTCAATCCGGACGTCTCTGTTGTTCAGCTCTTCTCGGCGGAATAATTCCCGACGCGCTTCGACCAACTCGCGACGCGCTTCCGCCAACTCGGAGCGTCCGAAGAGCAGCTCGTTTAGCCGCCCCAACATGGCGACTCCGCAGACCCCAAGTCCTGACGCCCCTGACGAGTCAAAGAAGAGCCGCTGGGAAAGGATGACAAAGTACGTGGAGAAGAGCGTCATTAAGAGCATCACCACGTTTTGTAGATGAACAGGAAGAGGAATGCACGCTATCGTCAGTCAGTATGGAGTTGACTTGCTTGAGAGATTGAGGTGATCGAGGGCCAAAGGTTGCGAACGGTCGAATGAAGATCGTATGAAGGAGGAGCTTTAGTTCGGAAGAGGGAGGTATTTGAGGATGGAGTGACTTGGCTTTCTAAGAAAATGTATCTGCGTGCATGTTTGATCTTTGCAACACACCAGCATTAACTTGCCATTAGTTGCTGGTGGATCTTGGGTATATCTGCTCGTATTGATCGCCAGCAATCGAATCCAAAGTTTATTAGGAGCGAGCAGTCTGAACACGTTGCTGATAAGGAGCTCGCCGCGATGGACTCGCTCCCCGCAGAGCCACAGTGCGTATATCTTTCTACCAGAACCAGTGGAGTGCAGTCGCTCTCATTCTGCTCTGAGCGCATAGAGAAACTGAATACAGACTCGTGCAGCAGCTTGTGGGTCTGGATCTCTCGCGGAGCAGCGTATCCGTGAACTATCCACCACTATCCTCCCGAGTATTCGACCAGCAACGCCTGACCAGTAACGCCTGACCAACAATGTGTATGCATAGACGGGACATGGATACATGTTTCGCTAGACGAACGTAAACAGGACAAGAACGATACCGCACAATGCCATACAGTACAGTACTGTATGTGCATGTGCCTTACCAGTCAACGGCAACGACGGTATACACACTAGAAAATGGTGATCACTGATCGCTCTGATTGCGAATCATGGCCAGTACTGTACTGTACTCCAAACATGCCATCAAGAATCACCTCATTGTTTTTCTTGTCCACAAGTTTTTACAAGCCCTCCCAGTTAACACCCAACGTGTGGCGCTGCAGGATGCGTTTTTATGACTGTCCTGGTCGACGCAGAAGACATTTAGTGCATCTGGTGCGACCTGCTGGCCTCATCACTACGGTACAGTTCTCTTCAAAGGCACCAACAACGCCCGCGAACATATCTTCGAAGTTCACAGGGCGGGGGGTAGCTGCAGCGTGCCCGTCCTTTCTACCATCGCGCAGTTATCAAGCCTCTGCATTCGCTCAAAACAAATGTTTGCTTATCTCGGCGGTGAGCTTAGCTGGTCTTTACAAACAGCCCAGGACTTTGGAATTCAGTGAGTGTGGACGGACAAAAGGGAAAGCCCAATGATTAATGTAGAGTTTCCGAGCCAAACAGGTGAAAGCGCGGGGCCAATGTTGTTGGTGCGAATTGAGGCTTCTGGGCAATCACTTGCGTTTGGGTGGATACAACGAGATTTCGTTCGCACTCATGTACTAACTGAAATGACAATGGCATCGATGCTTTATCTTTGGGACAGATACTGGTTATAAAATAAATGATGTGCAATACGATCTGAACGAACTGAGCACTTCAGCAGCAGCGATGTGGCACCTACTGTACCCATCTATACTGTACGAACAACGCGGCGAAAGGCGAACACCTGCACAGGCTCACGGTCTCTGCAAAGCGCCTCGTGCAATCGACGGTGGGACCTCCGCAGTCTCGCTCCCCATTCGATCAAGCAACCTAACTGGAACAGAAAAGGTACATCTTAAGGGTGCTCCAGAAACAAAGTAGCTACATTTTTATGATAGATTGCGTGTTGAATACAGTGCGCCTAATTGATATGCGGACACCCACATTTTGACTTCTCTCAGATGCA
>JALBZZ010000538.1:0-21470 GCA_038051095.1 Globisporangium irregulare
CAAATGATTCACTTCCGATCAAGCAATATGTTTTGTTGTGAGACACTGAATTCGGTCGTGTTCCAACGACCGACCCAAGCCCTTGCTGACTTTTTTGCAAAATGGCTTCACTCTGTGGCCATCAGCTTCAGTTCTTTGGTGTTCCACGATCACGCTTTTTTCACAGAACACGCATTCCTTTCTACCTTCCGTTAGACGCATTGCACCTTTTGACCGACAGCCACACAGGCAGACAGCACTTCCATGACAGTAATGGCTGCCGCCACCACCAAGCATCCGGTGGTGCTCATCCACGGCGTGTTCGGCTACGGCCGCCGGAAGCCGCTCTGGGACTCGTGGTCGCCCTACTGGCCCGAGTGCGCGCTGGTCGAGATGCGCGCGAACCACCTGATCGTGGACGTCGGCGCGCTCTCGTCCGATCACGACCGCGCCTGCGAAGCGTTCTACCAGCTGGTTGGCGGACGCGTGGACTACGGCGAGCAGCACTCGCGCGAGGCTGGGCACAACCGCTATGGCGCGACGTTCGACACGGCGCTGCACCCGCACTGGAGCGCGACGAATCCCATGCACCTGCTCGGCCATAGCTTTGGCGCGACCACGGCGATCGAACTCTACCAGCTCATCTGCCAGGACGCGTTCGGCGTCGGCAGCAGCCACGAGTGGGTGGTCAGCATCACGAGCATCGCGGGACCGCTCTCGGGTACGACGCTCACGCACCTCTTTGGATTGCACGACGCCAGCATGCGCGCGTACACGCTGGGTCACTTGATCGGCTCGTCGCTTGGTTTGTGGTTCAAGCTGCACACGGACTTTCCCGTGCTCAAGCAGATCTTTGACTACCGCATGCCCCAGTGGGAGTGCGTCACGAGCTACCGCGAAGTGCTGTCGACAGAGGGACGGATCAATATGTCCGAGGACCTTGCGGTGTACAACATCCTGCCGGCGCTGCGTCTGGAGCGCAACAGCCGGCTCGTGTACATGGACAAAGTGTTCCTCGCGAGCGTGGTCACGTGCAGCCATGTCGAGTTCCCAATCGTGGAGATCACGTTGGCGTTCATCATAGTACTACTGCTGAGCATTGCGGGCATGGCGGCATGGCTTACAGATATGTTGGAAGCTCAGATGACTACGCTGCTGGTCGTAATGGCCGTGGGGCTTTCACTGTTGTTGCGCAAGCGGATGCAGCAGATCGACTACGCGGTGATCCCGTCGCTGCACGCGTGTATGCTGCTTATGAACAAGAGCGTACAGGCACTTCACAAGATCTTCGACGGTAAAGTAATGGCACTCATTTCTGTCAGTGGTGATTAGAAACTGTTGAATAGAAGTCTAACCAGAGTCTCTGGTACTGTTCAGGCTTTGAGCGCCACGAGTGGGAGCTCAACGACGGCGCCGTGAACATCCACTCCATGCTGCGCACGTGGACGCTGGCGTCGATCCTCAAAAATGGCGGTGGCAAAAATAAACTCTCGGAGATAAATGCATCAGACAGCAGTGACGAGCGCGCATCGACCGCGTCCACTGCTTCAAGCTTAACGCTGCCATCTCCACGCTATACGGCGTCCCTGTCGCCGTCATCCACGTCGTCATCAGAGTCCGAAAATGACAGTGGCGAAGATAGTGACTCGAGCGCACTCACCGCCGAAGAGCTCCTTGCAAGCCCTGCTGCTGGGATTATAGCCAATGCCGAGCTGCCGCTGCTGCCTATGACCCCACTGCCTCTACAGTACCGCAAGCGCACACTGCAGCGCGGTCGCTGGTACGTGCACCGCGTGCGCAAGAACCACATGGCCGGTACGCACTTTGATGCCGACGCGCCGCAATTGTTCCGCGATCTCCTGCGCGTCGTCGCCTCCGAGTTTGAGACGTAATGAGGCGGAAGTTTGTGTAATCTTAACCACTTGCATGAGCTGACAGTATTTAACAAGAGAGAGACCATCACTGTCGTACTGTACATGCGCATATATATGAATGACAACGCCGCAGTGGGC
Source organism: Globisporangium irregulare (assembly GCA_038051095.1). Taxonomy (NCBI): domain Eukaryota; phylum Oomycota; class Peronosporomycetes; order Pythiales; family Pythiaceae; genus Globisporangium; species Globisporangium irregulare. The sequence continues at coordinate 1,992 of JALBZZ010000538.1, forward strand.
GCAATTACATCGCGCGATCCACAGGATGCGTTTGCTGGTAAACCGTCACGTCCATATCATTTCATCACTGACCGTGCTTGATGTCGTTGCTCAGGCGAAGCTCATCGCTCAAACAATCAAGATCAGACTTCAAGAAAGCAAATACTTCTCTAAATAATATACAAGTTCATCATCAAGTCTATTCTTGAAGATATTATTATCTGGCTATGGAAACGCACGCCGTGAGGATGATGGGCACTGACTTCATCATCCAGCAATACAGTCCGTGCACTGCGCTTAAATACGAAAACGACTCCACACAACAACAAGACACCATGTGTCCGCAATCCGCGTCGTTTAGGGTCAATTGCCATTCGCGAATCCGCCGGCTTGAAGATACTCGCCACACGTCGCAGGAAGGACCCCGCGCACCTTCGTCGTCTCCTCAATGGAGCAGCCTCCGCCACAGCAGACCAAGTTCCCCGTCGTGCTCATCCATGGTGGGTGCGCGCGCCAGTTTGCATTGCTACATGTGCATCTGGCTTTGCTGCTATGTGACAATGGCGTTGACACACACAAACTGACTCGTGTTGCATGTAACTTGCTTTAATCCCTACAGGCGTGTTCGGCTATGGTCGCAGCCACCCGGCCTGGGGGTACTTCCCGCCGTACTGGCCCGAGCAGAAGCTAGCGCAGCTGAACCAGAACCACGTGCTCGTAGATGTGGGCACGGCGTCGTCTGACCACGACCGCGCGTGCGAGATGTTCTACCAGCTCATGGGCGGCACGGTTGACTATGGCGAAGAGCACGCAAAACACACCAGTACGTAGTACTGCTCTAGGTAGCTAGCTTTATGGCTTGCTCTAATAGACTAACTGACGGATGCGACTTGGGATTCCTGGCAATTGTTAACAGCGCATCTGCGGTACGGATCGACGTTTGAGAAGGCGCTGCACCCGAACTGGAGCGAGCAGAACCCGATCCACCTGGTCGGCCACAGCCTCGGTGCGCTCACAGCACTCGAGTTCTACCAGCTCGTGAGCGCGGACTTCTTCGGCGTTGGCAGCAACCACAAGTGGGTGCGTAGTATCACGAGCATCGCGGGGCCGCTCACAGGCTCGACACTCACGCACATGGTCGGACTCCACGACGTGGAGATGAAGCGTGGCTCGACGGCACACTTGCTCTATATTGTGCTCGGTGTGTGGGGGAAAGTTTACGAAAAAATCCCGCTACTCCGAGGCGCCTACGATCTGCGCATGGACCAGTGGATAGACCTCTCACTGAGCCAGCTCTGCGCAGTCGACGGACCAGTGAACAAGTCGATGGACTCGGGTTTCTTTTCGATCTTGCCCTCACGACGCGTGCAGCTCAACTCACAGCTCAAGCATATGGACAAGCTGCACTTGATGAGCATTGTGACGTCCCCGAAGACGTGCCACGTGCCCGTTGGCGAAGTCTCGACGCTCTCGGCGCTCCTGCTGCTCTTGTGGGGCAAGTTCCCGCGCTGGTGGCCGCGATTCGCAACGACGCGCCGCTTTCGAGGCGTACTTGGGTTCTTACTCCTTGTGTCTCTGTGGCGACAAGTGAAAAAGCTCGACATTGCTAAGCTGCCGTCGCTGTACGGTCTCAAGTGGCTCATGCGCCGCACGGCCAAGGCACTGCCGCAGATCTTTGATGGCTTTGAAGCGGACCACTGGGAACACAACGACGGCGCCGTGAACATCCGTTCGCAGCTTCGTCCGTGGTTCCCAAAGCCCCAAGAGCTCTCGACCGCGACGTCCATGGAGCACATGGACCCGCACACACGAACGCTGCCGACATCCCAGTCGTCGACTGCGCTCTCTACGGCAGCAGTAGTAGAGAAGAAAGAGCAGCCTGCCAATGGTGGTGCTACTACGAGTGCCACAAGCGGAAGTTCGCTGCCACATTGCGACTCACACATTTCGATCCACGACTTCCATCACGATGCGGAAGAAGAGGAGCAGCGGCGCCAGATGCAGGCGTCGCAGCGGTTTGTCAAAGGACGATGGTACGTCTACCGTGTGAACAGCAACCACTTCACGGGCACGTACTGGGACCGCGAAGCTGGGAACCTCTACAAAAGCTTGTTTGCGCAGATCAAGAATGAGTACGAGTATGAGACGGAGCCAGTTGATGATGATGAAGTGGTCGTGCATTATACCACGAGCGAGCTTAAGCCGTCCAAGTCGCAGCGCCAGTTGCTCAATTTCCAGCAGGATGGCGACAATTACAGTACAAACGCCATAGAGAGCGAGACGAACGAGTCTTCGGCGATATTCGCCTGAGGGGCGCTTGGGAGGCATTTCTTCTGGCTGGACTTTTGTGATGGCGATGACTAAGGACTTTGTTGTTGGCTTTGCGAGGTGGTCAGATGGATTTGGATGGAAGGAGCTTCTCCAGCAGCGTGAGTGAGCGCTTTAATTATTGAAAATACATGCACAAAGTTTGTTTATTCGCGTTCTTGAGCTCAGGCCACTGCTGTTGTGTCATCGATATAACCGCCACTCCGACACCATTGCTCAAGGAGCCTGGGATGAATGAGAAGACAACCAGAACCAGAGATCAACGAGGAAACATAGTAACAATCAATTGAATGCTCATGGATGGATTGGGGCTATTCGAGGGTAGCCAAGGCCAAGCGTTCACTCATGAGCGAGCGATGACGTCATGAGCTCTTCGTGGCTCGCTGTGGCTCATTGTGAGAGGGAACGAGCACTTCACTCTCTTTTGGTAATCGTCTGACTGTTGTCTCCTCCTCGTCCGCAGCGTCAAGTGAAAGGCGAAAGTCAAACGTGACACCCGCGCGCCAGCTTGAAGCTGTGCCCTTTTTCACACGCGAAACTCGTAAAATACATATCGTATTTCAAATGCCCAATTCAAGATATAAAGGTTTTCGTTTTTACAATTAAGCTTGTTTGCCTATTATATAGGTTTTATCTTACACCGAGTTTATTCTTCGCATTCCTCAGATCATCGCGCCTTTTCCAATGCAAAAAGATCCATCCATGCCATCAAATCCTTGCAGAGCAAGCAGAGCAGCTTCTTCGTTCTGCTCGCCAGTAACCAAGTCGCCAAGCAGCAGCAGCAACAACAACTCTCATGGCCGCGACAGATAGCACATGCCTCACAGAGACCAGGTTCCCTGTCGTCTTCATCCACGGTAACGCACGCACTTCTCCTGACGTGCTCGCTCTCTCGTCACCATCTCTAGAAATCCCACATGTACCCATGTCTTCTCCTGTATCCATCTCGATTGTATGTCACACCACAGGCGTGTTTGGCTATGGCCGCAACCGGCCGCTCTGGAACCGCAGCACGCCGTACTGGCCCGAGCGCCAGCTGCGCCAGATCAACGCCAACCACGTGATCGTGGACGTGGGCGTCGTGTCGTCCGACCACGACCGCGCGTGCGAAGTCTTCTTCCAGCTCTTCGGCGGCACAGTCGACTACGGCGAACAGCATGCGCGCGAAGCGCGTCACGAGCGCTTTGGCGCCACTTTTGACAACCCGTTATGTCCGCAGTGGAGCGAGCGTAACCCTGTGCACCTCGTGGGCCACAGCTTTGGCGCGACGACCGCGATCGAGTTGTACCAATTGCTCTGCACGGACTTCTTCAACGTGGGCAGCAACTACAAGTGGGTGCGCAGCCTCGTGAGCATCGCCGGACCGCTCACGGGCACAACACTGACCCACGTGATGGGCATCCATGACGAAGGCCACCACATGCAGTCGTTCAGTATCGGACACGCTCTCACCGTCGCGTTCTCGCTCTGGTACAAACTCTATTCCAAGATCCCGCTGCTCAAGAACGCGTACAATCTGCACATGGAGCAGTGGCGTAACCATAGCTTGAAGGATTTGGCGTCTGTGAGCGGACCCGTGAACAATTCCAAGGACACGGCGCTCTTTGGCGCGCTACCGGCGGTCCGCATCTTGCGCAACTCGAAGCTCCAGCACATGGACAAGCTCTACTTGATGAGCATCACGACGTGTCCACGGAGCCTCAAGAATGTCCCCAGCATCGAGATTGGCCTCACTGCCTTGGCTCTTGTAGCGTCTCTGGGAAAATTCTCTCGTCTGCTGGGCAAACTGCGTGGCCCTGGCGTGCGAGCGCTCGCTGTGACGCTACTGACTGTACTGCTCTGGCGGCGCGTGAAGGAACTGGACCTCGCCAAGATGCCGTCGTTCGCCGGGCTCATGTGGCTCATGCGCCGCCGCGTCAACTCACTCCCGCAGATCTTCGACGGTAAGCAAGGCGTGGTATTAGCATCTTATTATACGATATGCACTTTAGAACTCACCATAGTGGTTGATGGAAAACAGGTTTCGAAGCCGACCACTGGGAGCACAACGACGGCGCTGTCAACATCCACTCGATGCTGCGTCCGTGGTTTCCAAAACCCGCGGAAGTCGGCAAAGCGCTCTCAGAGGACGCACAGGCTGCCTCGATCCCTGCCTCGACGTCTTCCTCTTCGCTGTTGGCGCTCTCGGAAGGCGCGCTCGTGCGGTGCGAGTCGCATATCTCGATCAACGGCTTTCATGCAGAGAGCGAAGATATTTCTAGCGATGCGCCAGCTTTACGGACGTTCAACAAAGGACGCTGGTACGTGTACCGAGTGGACAGCAACCACCTCGCTGGCACGTACTGGCAGAATGAGGCTGGAGATCTCTACAAAAGCTTGTTTACACTCATGGTGAACGAATATGAGAAAGATGAGCACCAAGACAAAGACGAAGCCAAACTCACCCGCACGCACCACCGCGGTCTTCAGCACGGCATGGTCCGCAGTCAAAGCAGTCGACAGCTGCCTCGAACAGCTTCGTTCAGCTAGAGCAAGAAAGACGGCAATCGATGAGCACGATATTGACCGAGCGACCAGTGGGCTGCGTAGCATGCTTGTCGTTATGGACAAAATCGACACTGTCCGCAGCTACTCGGGATTCTCTTTCCAACAAAGGCGAAATGAAGCTGGTCTGGCCACTACCAGGGTTATCAATTGCATTGCATGCCAAGTCTTACCTTGATCGGACTTCCGCTTCCTTCTCGTCATCTCAACCTTTCAACTTCGTTGCTGCCGTTAAGAGAGTGTGCCGAAATAGTAGAGAGAGGTAGATGTTCAACTGTCGGATTCCAAATCGCTCGGGCGAGAGGCTAACTTGTGTTTGCTGGTATACCTACAAACACCGCAACTATAGTTCCTGGTGACAACACAACACAACTCTGTCAGTCATCAGTCAAGATGGAAGATGAGAGCCCGACAATCTCGAACACGAAGACGTACAGGAAGTGCACGGCCCAACAGACAAGTACTTACCAGCGATGAAGTTTGGTGCGGATAACATTGTGCAGTACCAAGAGTGCATTTTGTCAGTAACGAACGAGAACAATCAAATAACATGTACAGTCAGCAACAGCTCTTGGCTTCCATTCCTCATTCTTCCTTTATCGCTCTCTTCACGTATCTCGAGGTGTGTCCATTCGTTAGGCACACTCAAGTGTCCAAGGAGAGAGAGGTATTATGGCATGCATACAGACAAAAGTAAAAAAAAGCTTCCGAGACAAACGGTCACTGCACCTTACGTGCATCGAGCTTTGCGGTCTCTTCCTCCTCACGTCGCGACCACGTGGAGCCAGTCCGTGGGGGCGATGGAGATCACGTGCTGGAGCTCTTCGACCACGTTGTCATGCATCTCTGGTCGTGAGAGCATCAGCTGCTTGGCGCTCTCCAGCACGTCGGACGCGTTCCAGAGCAGGATGCCCATGATCTTGTTGCCTTTCAAATAGTACACGATCCCGCGGTCGAAGCTCGCGGGCGGCGCCGAACTCGAGTACCCAAGCTGGCGGGTGTGCGAGTTGCTGTTCCGCGGCTGAACCCACACGCCCACCGTGCGCAGCGACGAGTCAATCTCTCCGATGCCTTCGATCAGCACGTTGATACCACGCAAGTTGCTGCGGAACATGGGCTGGTGTCTGTAGTTTTTCATCTTCCCCGTGGTCGGCGACAGCGATGCGACCATGTTTCTCCCGGCGACGAGGCCGCTGTTGACCGCGTGGTCATAGCGGTCGACGCGTCGACGCCCCAAGTACGGATCAAAGTAGCTCGCTGCATTGCCCGCGACGAACAGCCCTGAGATCGCCTCGAGCTGCGCGTTCACCATAATGCCGCCGTTCACTTCATCGATCTCGAAGCACGTGTCGCGACCAAAGCGTAGGTTCGGATCTGTGTGGGTCGATGCGAGCACCACGTAGTCTGAAACGAGCATCTTCTTGCCTTGTCCGAGACCTTCAACGATCACACCTTCGCAGTCGCTCGCTTCACCCTCACACTTGAGACTCGTGATCAAATGGTCAGGGATGACGTCAATCCCCACACTCTGCAGCTTTTTCGTCAGCTCCTCCGCGAGGTAGAACGGCAGCGAGCGACTGGTTGGTGCCGATTCGGTGAAGATCAGCTTGGTCTTGATGTGCGCATTGCGTGGGTCTGTCGCAAGTGCAGTCGCGACTTCCGTGCCGAGAAAGCCTCCGCCGATTACCATCGCTGATTCAACCTCGGGGCGTTTGTGTAGCTGATCCAGTTGCGTAAAGTCACTCAGCGTCGTGCATAGGTTGATCCGGTCCTTCAAGCTGTAGCTGATACGGTTGCTGTCCAAGACGTAAAAGTGGCGCGGCTTTCCAGACGACGCGATCAGGCACTTCTCGTACTTAATCTCTGTGCCATCGCCCAAGTGGATACGGTTCTTCTCAACGTCAAAGCGCATCTCCTTCTTGTCGAGCAGCAGCGTCAGCGGTGGCGGGAACTGCGAACTGTTGCTACTCGATGAGCTCTCATTCGGCTCGTCTTCGAGCTTGGCAGTCAAGTGGCGGCGCCACTCATTGTACGTCTCCATCAACGGCTCTGCGATCTGCTCGTCATCCGGCAGCGCGGGTGTGGGCGTGTAGGGGTCAGTATCCATTCGCGGGAGTGCATTCTCATCACTGAGCACGAGGATATCGGCCTGAGGGTCTTCCTGCCGGATTGCTTCGATCGCTGCATGCGCCGCCGTGCCAGAGCCTACGATCACAAACTTGTGCGAGCGCTTCTGGCGACGCCGCGTGAAGCGTCTCGTGAGCCGCATCTTCTCCAGCGTTGCGGGGTTCGCCGTGGGGTTCACGACTGAAGCTGATGCCAAATGCAGCGTCGACCGATCGCTCTTTTCGTTAGTTGCAGTAGCGGCAGCGGCAGCGGCAGCATGCGCGCGCGATCTGTTCCCGTCGTCCAAGAGCGTCCACGCCACCGTCGCAGCCGCCGCTGCTGCCAGAGACGCTGCTGTTAGCGCCGACGCGCGCGCAGATGGCCCTGACGCCCGTGGCGAGCGCTTCAGGAGAGCGCGGTATCCACGCCACATGCTTTGCTCGCTCTTCTTCTTGACTGTTCTAAAACTGAGTCAGAGAGGAGATCGGATTCCCAGATTTCACCCTAATCTGTCACTGATGTTTCCCTCCCCCAACAATTTTTTCTTCCTGACACCTGCATTTGTCATTTTCACTTCACTTGTGTCAAAACTTGGTAAACATGCGCATTATAGCCAATAGAATAGACAGAAGCAAGTTGAAGTTGTCTTGCATTGGTTGAAAGGGTAGCCACCTCCGCCTTTTGAACCAATACGGGGCCTTTGGGTGTGAAACGTCGCACCCACCTACCCACGCTCGCTCACGCTCACTCATTGCGCAGCCATTTCCGCATTTCCGCATTTCCGCATTCATTTCCGCATTGGACGCACCGCCGCCCGCTCACCCACTCGCACTTAGATCTCTCTCTCTCTCTCTCTCTCTCTCTCTCTCTCTCTTCAGCTCGCCTCCTTCTTCGCTTCGTCCGCTCGCTGATCATAACGCTGCCGCCTACCGCTGTCGCTGACTATCGCCCGCGTGCTGCATGCATGAGTCGCTCCTCATCGTGGTAAGCTCTCGGCTGCTGTCAGTGTCGCCTCTGTCTCTCGCTTGAGCCTTTCGTGCGTAGATCTTTTGTTGGTTTCATGACGTATGAGGCGCGCGGGCGTGCGCTGCGTGAGCTCAGTGCAGCGAACAACGACTATGACACGGCGCTGCATGTGGTCGAATCGATCCGGCGCAAGGCGCTGACTGCAAGCAGAGCACTGAGCGGTCATCACCGCGATCTAGTCATTGAGAACGAGAGTGACAGCAGCGAGGGTGAGGGCGAGGATGGCACTGATTATGCGCGAGGGACAAGTGATGTGGAAGAAAATGACGAAGCTGGCGACAGCGACGATGGTGAAGATGATGGAGATAACAACAGTAGCAGCAAGCAGGCACGTCACGACGCCTTCGCGAGGCTGAAATTGAACAACTCAGCGCGTGGTTCAGTGACCCACCCCCATTCACGAAAGGCGTTGTCTACGCCCGCACCGCCACTAAAGCAACAACAACAGCAACACCAACAACATGATGCACCGATGAACAAGCACTTGGAGATGCTGCGTATCGAGCCAGTGGTCGAGCTGCATCGAAGCTCCAGTGGACGCAACCTAAGACTCAAGCACATCTCCCAAGTCAGCAAAGAAGCGCTGTCACCGCATGTGTTGACGCCCCGCGCGCCATCTGGGAAGCGACCGGCGGAGCGACCGAGCTCGTGGTCTTCATCGTCATCATCTTCATCGTCGGCAATAGTGCACAGGTTTGAAGATGCAAAATGCAGCTTTCAGCGTCACCAGCCTCATCGCTCCATTAGCACGGGGAGTTCTTCTTCTTCAATAGTTTTAAAGCCAGGAATAGCGGTCTCCTCCTACTCCTCCACGTCCACTGCGTCATCTTCTTTCGATGAGGACCGAGAGATGGAACTGCCGTCTGCAACAGCTTCAGTGGCTCAGCTTGGTCGGGGCACGGCTCTAGCCCAACACCAGAGCAAACTTTTCAGCAAAAAGACCACGACCAATCAAGACCGGCGCTGTAGCTTTACGATCTCGGAGCTCGCTTTGAAAGAGATGGGCTTCTCGCGGTCAACCCCAGGATCCGACACTGTTCCAATTAGCGAAGGCAATCAGCTTAGCGACAATCTCTTCTTTGCACAAGCTCAACGCGGAGGAAATGAAGTCGTGGGCGTGGGCCAAGAGGAGGAAAAAGAAGCGAAAGTGGTATACAAGTTTGATTTGTGGAAGAAAGCAGGCAAGAGTCGACAACTTCCGGACGCGATATCGACTCGACAAGCACAGCATCAGCAACAAACTCTTCAAGCAAGCGACAGCCAGCAAAAGATGCAACAGCAAAAGGACCAGGTACAGCGCAAGGGTGAACAGGACCAGCAGGATGAAATCGAGAAACTGAAGAAAGGGCCGTGGAGAAGGAAACAGAGCATCAAGGACGCGTGCGAGATGGTGTCGATCTTGCACATGGGCCACGCATCCAAGGAAGAGAAAGTGAAAAGTGCGTTCAGCAGCGGCAGCGCTGGCGACCGAAACAAAAAAAACAGTGACGTGCGAGGTGCTGACTCACCCTCGTTGTGTCTCACGAGATCGCGATCTCCGACGATCAGTGCTGCTCGATCGTCTCGAAGTTCCGCTTCTGCTTCTGCTTATACGTCTCCGTCGACATTGCCGCCCAATAGTGCGATCATGAAATGGAAGCGCGGAGAGCTCGTCGGCGAAGGTACCTTCGGCAAGGTACACATACAGAGTGTGATTTCTCAGTGGTTTGTAGATCTTTGACCGCCTACACAACGATGTTGGATTTGTTGCCACACAGGTCTACATGGGGCTCAACAGTATCACGGGCGAGCTCTTTGCAATAAAAGAGATCGAAGTGCGCTCGAGCCCGAATATAGACGATGTCAAACAGCTCCAGAAACTTGGAGAAGAGATCGAGGTGATGAACAATCTTAACCACAAGCACATCGTGCGGTACGTGCTGATACTGATCTCGATTCGCAGTGTTGGTTGGTGTAACTTTAGATTGATGAGTAAACCTTCTGTCTGTTTGTCCAGGTACAAAGGAAGCCATCGCTCGGACAATTCTTTTTACATCTTCATGGAGTATGTGCCTGGAGGCTCCATCGCCAGGTATTTTGTTTGCTCTCACTTTGTGTGAAGATGAGGTTATTAAATCTGGCATTTCCGCCGTTCATGAATCCTCAAACTTGTAATGTCATTGATTTTCTAGTATGCTCAAGCAGTTCGACGCGTTCAGCGAGGACCTCATCAAGATTTTCACGCGACAAATCGTCGAAGGGGTGATGTACCTCCACGCAATGGGCGTTGTCCATCGAGATATCAAAGGTGAGCGAGTTCGCAACGAGCGAACCAAAGTCTCTTTTTCAGTATATTTGCCTTCGCTGTCTCTTTGACTGGCGCTTCACGATACTGTACGTATCAGCAAAGTGAGCCCCTCGCTCACTCTTTCGCTAATTTGCCAATGTGTGTCTTTTTTCACTGCTCAGGTGCAAACGTCCTCGTGAATGAGCAGGGTGTGTCGAAACTCGCAGACTTTGGCTGCTCCAAGCAGCTGCCACAGCTCAATGCTGCCCAATCGTCGAAGATCACGCACCACTCGCCGACGAAAATGCACACTGCGAGTCTCGAGGAGAGTTTGCGCTCGATCCGTGGCTCGGTGCTGTGGATGGCTCCCGAAGTTGTGAAGCAGACAGGACATGGCTTCAAAGCGGATATCTGGAGCATTGGCGCCACTGTGATCGAAATGGCTACAGCGCGTCACCCGTGGCCGGGGGTGACCAACAGTTTGTTCGCGATGTACGTGATCGCGACCGCGACATCGCCTCCGCCGCTGCCAGAGCATTTATCCAAGGACGCGCTCGCGTTTCTGCAGCGGTGCTTCTGCATCAACCCGGAAGGTGAGAGACCGCGCTTTTGTGAATAATACAGAGCGTGACGAATCAGAAAACCCAGTCTGGCTCGCTGGCTCGTACTTGAAGGTGTTGGTTGATGTTGGCACTGAGACGAACTGACTCGACTAATTGCGTGGGCGTTGTGTCGTGTCATAGAGCGCGCAACAGCTGTGGAGCTCTCGCGGCACCCGTTTCTCACATCTTGACGGTAATCAGGAAAGCAACAAGCAGGACAGGGAGCGATCGACCAAACAAGCAGGTCTGCAAACAAACAAAATCAACACAAAGAGAGACCAACCCGTAAAGTAAGAGCGCTGATTAGCTGGCTGTACTTTTATATCAACAACCATATATATATGAGAAAAAACTGGGCCACAAGATCATTGAGCTCGATAGATCCGGCCGTTTTCGACGCATTGGAACTTCAGAAATCAGAGGAGCGAAATCCAACCGTTTGGCTGGTTGGACGTCACAGACAGACGTAGTATCGGATAAAAGCCGAAAAACTGGGAAACTCTCAACCGGGAAAGCCAGCCAGAGCACAAAAACTGCGACAAAAAAGAAAGCAAAGCGCATGAGAGCTGGATGCATGCTGCATGGGCTTTATCCTTTGGTCTCCAGCATCGGGCCAAGCAAGTTCTTCGCTTGGAGGTCTTTCAAGTCGGAGCCGAAAGTCGAGAAAAGGTGTCAGCTCGTCCTCGGCGCGAAATTGATTGGACCCTTCTCCTTCTTCTTCTTCTTCTTCTTCGGCAACTGACCTTATTTATTTTGCTCTCGTGCACAATTTTGATTGGCTGAAACTCCCATTCGATCGGTCAGAAACGATAATCCAGCCAATTAGAGAGTAGGATAATAGCTTCGTGGTAAGCTACCGATTTTTCCTTCGCGATGACTCGATGGCAGCCGCATGTGCGCCGCATACATTTGGTCAGACAAGTGGAGAGCGAAAGGGCGGCTGACGTTGCGTCAAGCCTGCTGGTATGAGACACACGCATGTAATTTACGCCGTTTCTTGGTTCTTGCAAGTTCTCTCTCACTCCTTTTTGCTTGTTTGCGTCCTGTTGGCTCGCGAGACTTTGTTTGGCTTGCTTGTTTGGCTTGTTTGGCTTGTTTGTTGGCCTTGTCTGGTTGATTTGGTTCAGAAAACACATCCACACAAACAGCCCGCCAGCCTGCCAGCCAGCCAACACAGCAGCAGCAGCACAGCAGAAAGCGCACACTCTTCGGTCCATACTGGAGCAGAGAGAGCGAGCGAGCTCCGCAAGCAGCAAGAGCCATCTCGAGACAGCGCTTGTCTGTGTGTCTGCGGGACTGCGACTTGCGCTTGAGTGTGCGGATATCAGACTCAGCCCCACCACTCGCGCAGCAGCAAGCAAGCAAGCGACAGCAGAAGAAAAGGAGAGGAGAATGGCGACACTCAGCGTATTTGTGACCGGCTACGGCCTCCTGCGCGACTCACACTCGCCAGACAATGTGGTATGTAGCCGTAGCTCTTCGTTTGTGATGATGACTTGTGTGTGTGTGCGCGCATGCATGACTGGTCGACTTGCCTGCTTGCTTGTTTGCTCACTTGCGCGTTGCTTGCTTGCGTTTGCTTTTGCGGTGGGATAGGTGTTCTACGTGAGCGTGCAGCAGGGCGGCAGCAATAGCTGGACCGTGTACAGGCGATACGACAGCTTCCAGCGCCTCAGCACCCAGGTAACAACAGGAATACACGCGGCTGCCACTTGCGCTTGCTTTGTGTTGCCTTGCTCACACACGCACGTACATTTGTTGTTGCGCAAAACTCTCTCCTACAATTCGTACAATAGCTACTCATGATGTTCGCCGGCATTCCGCAATGCCCGCCAAAGACATTCGACCCGCGCAGCCCCGAGAGCGTCGAGCGCGCGCGCGTGGAGCTCTCGATGTGGGTCATCCAGCTGCTGCACCACCACCCGATCTACACGTCGCACGTGTTCATCGACTTCATCAGCGCCGAAGCCAACGTACGTGCATAAACTTGCTTGTTCCATGCAGCAAAACAATTGCTAACCGTTTCATTTGTTTGTGGTTGCTTGTTGCTAGATCCCTCCACCAGGCTTGCAGCAAAATGCCGCCGCAGCACATGGCGCTCGCAACAACATTGGCGAACTCGATGTACGTGTACTGCAGCAAGTTGGCATTGCGTTTGCATGCTTTTTTTGCTTGTTGGTTTGTTGTTGCAATATATGCGTGTGTTGCTGACATTGCGCAAATTTTCGCGCAAACTTCGCAACTGCGATTGTTGTTGTTCTTGCTGTCGTATCCAGATGGACGAGATGTTTGACTCCGCAGATGATGACTCGCGCGCCCACGACGACTTGCGCGACGATGACGTAAGTAAACAAAGCAAACAAGTCTTTCACCCACACCAATCTGTCCACAACAACTTGCTGACCAACACGTGTTTGTTTTGTACTTGTGTGTGTCTCGCGATGGTGGACGCTTGGTTTTGACTTGACTTCTCCAGATGTTCACGTTTGACTACAACACGGACCTGGCGGCCGGCGGCATCCAGCCGTTCCACGGCGGCCACCTGAACCACCACAACCCGCAGTTGCAGCCGAAGAAGGAGAAGGTGCAGCTGGACGACTTCACGATGATTAAGGTGATCGGAAAGGGCTCGTTCGGCAAGGTGCTGCTTGTGCGCAAGAAGGACAACGGCGCGATCTTCGCGATGAAAGTGCTGCGCAAGGAGAACATCATCAAGCGCAACCAGGTGGAGCACACACGCACGGAGCGCCACGTGCTCGGGTACGTGCGCCACCCATTCATCGTCGGGCTCAACTACGCGTTCCAGACCTCGGACAAGCTCTACTTTGTGCTCGACTACTGCGCCGGCGGCGAGCTCTTCTTCCACCTGGGCAAGGTGCAGCGCTTCCCGGAGCCGCGTGCGCGCTTCTACGCCGCCGAAATCACGCTTGCGATTGAGTATGTGCACAACCTCGACATCATCTACCGCGACCTCAAGCCGGAGAACGTACTACTTGACGAGAATGGACACATCCGCCTGACTGACTTTGGGCTCTCGAAAGAAGGCATCCAGGACGACTTTTCTGGCGCGAATTCGTTCTGCGGTACACCCGAGTACCTGGCGCCGGAGATCTTGAATCGTTCGGGCCACGGCCGCGCCGTCGATTGGTGGTCGCTCGGCGCGCTGCTCTACGAGATGCTCACGGGCCTGCCGCCGTTCTACTGCCGCGACCGCGACCGTCTCTTTGAGAAGATCCGCAAGGGAGACCTCACGTTCCCAAAGTACCTGTCGGTGCAGGCGAAGGACCTGCTCTCTAAGCTGCTCGAGCGAGACCCGACGAAGCGTCTTGGCACGGGACCAGATGACGCTGGCGAGATCAAGAACCACCCGTTCTTTGCCGAGATCCAGTGGGACGCGCTCGCGCTCGGCCAGGTGCCTGTGCCCTGGCGCCCGACATTTTCGAGCGCGGAGGATACGTCGCAGTTCGACCGCGAGTTCACAGAAATGCCGGTGGTGAGTCCGGACAACCACGCGCGCGGCATCGCGATGGGCCGACGACCGGGTGGTAGCGGGTCGTCCATGTACGGTAGCTACAGCAACTCGGAGCTCTTCAAGGGCTTCACGTACACGGAAGACTCGTATTTACAGAATGGCGTGCCGCACCATAACCTGCACCATCCGAATTTATAAAGCCCAGCCCAGCTAACCCGAAGCAGCTTTTGATCCGTCCAAGAGAGAAGAACAAGAGAGGAGAAGGCTGAAACGCAGAGAGAAAGAGAGAGAGAGAAAGAGAATGAATGAGTTGATGAAGAAACAAGATGTGCCAATACAACAAGAACGTGATGACGACCATGGACGACGGACAGAAAGAGAGGCAAGCACACCGAAAGCAAGCACCACGGACCCATGAAGATACTCAACTCCACCGGCGAGACACAGATCCAAGACGACCCACCCAGGTGCGCTACGGATTGCTCGATCGGCAGCGTGCTGACAAATCGATGCGCTATCTAAAAGCAGCCCCTCTGCATCGCTGGGCTCGTGCTGTTTGAGTGTATGTGCTCACTTGCCATTTCTGTTGCCTGCTGTGAGTGTGTCGATCGACCAAGTGAGAGAGAGAGAGAGAATGAGAAGAAATCTGTGGGGAAAACTGTGAGATGTGGGTCAAGCAAGACGTGACAGCTTTGGACAAACAAAACACAAACAAACATGCAAAATATATACAAAAAACAAAAGGAAATTGAATGCGGGAAAGGGAACCTTGGCGTTCGTTGACTGTATCACCTCAACTCTCTCTGGGTTGCACTGTTGGCGAGCAAAGACGATCGGTCATTCATTAGGCGTGGCTGTGACTTGTAGTCACATATCTGTCTCCATTAGCCTCACGCGCAGTTGGAAACTGGTCCCCTCAACAATGCTGAGTACCATGGGAGCAACAGCAACACAGATACAACCACCGACCGCCAACCTATTTGTTCTTCTTGCTGTCGGTCGCGAGCTCCCAGTTGTCGGCTGAGTTGCGGCGCACCGCCGGTCCCGGTTTCTGCGAAGTGTAGAGCACGATGATGCCAGCGAGGATGAGCGCGACGCCGCCGGCCAAGATGCCCGTCGCGACGTCCACGTCCACGAAGAACGACAGCAGCGTCTTCTTGGCCGCAATCTTGGCCTGCTGCTGCCTCTTGAGCAGCGCCGCGCTCGGCTGGATCGACAGTCGCGTGCCGTGCTTGTCGTCGCCGTCCAGTTCCCACGCCGTCACCACCGAGAATTGGTCTGTTTTACAAACGCAACATGCGCACACAGTAACGTTAGCATACGGTCAATACGCCAGTGACAGTTCTACACACATACACGCAAGCATACCTTGCGCGTCCAAGAACACCTGCACTTCGTAGGAGACCGTGAGCGGCTCCTGCTCTCGCTTCTGCGCGCTTGTACCCGTTCGCGCCGCGCGATCCGTCGGGTGGCGCTTGGCGCGCAGCACGAGCGTTGCCTTATAGTCTTCACGCTTGATCTTCTTTGAGTTCTTTCCCTCACTCCCTTCACTATCGCTCTTCATTGGCTTAGTCAGCTTCTTGGCGTCGCGCGCCGCAGGCGGCACGTCCTTCTCGCTGAAGCCCGAGAACTCGTAGCCGCGCGCGTAGCCGTGGCGCTGGATCTCCTGGAACGCGCGTCTCGAGAGCTCGATGTTGGTCGCGAAGCTCGGGTTCTTCTTGCGGATCTCCTCCAAACTCTCGGTGTGGTGCGTCGGCGCGTTCTCCTCGTCCTCCTTCATCTCCACCTCGAGCCGCTCACCCTCCTCGCCTTCATAGCCGCCCTCATCGAAGTCGAAGGCATCCCTATCATTGCCACCGCCAGTTGATTTGACTCTAGCTTTCGAGTTGGCGTTCACATTGACGTCCGCGGTCTTCTCGCGCTGTATCTGCATGGCCTTGGTGTGCTGCTGCTTGGCCAGGCGGTCCATCTCTTCGACCGTGATTTCGCGCGTCTCGCCGTCCGCGGTCGTGAGCATCACGCGGTCGCGCTTGTCGAGACTGCTCAGCAGACCGTCGGGCGTCAGCGGCTCAGCCGCGATGGCGCACAGGAGCGCGACGGCGAGCGCCAGGAAGAGCGCGAGTTTCGGCGGCGGCATGCTTTTTGCTGGGGATTGCGCTTTCTTAACTTCTGGAATACTGCCACGTCAAAAAAATGGGGAGTGCGAATGAATCCGCACTTTTCATTTGATACCGCATGCGAATAATTTCAAAAAAAAGCCATACTTTCCGGATAATATCCGAATATAAAAAAGAATACTTAACCTGGTCAACATCCAGGCACCATTTTCCAATACATCTCTCCACATAAGCGCTGCCTTTTCTTCGGAGTACTCGCCAAGCGAATTGTCGAGAGACCAAGTGCCGAGCAGCTATTCCTTTCCATCTGGCTCATTGCTAACCGGTCTCGATCTCCAGCGTCCCCATCTCAAGCGTGAAGAGCTACTCCAAGACGTCTACGAAACGATCCGCCACAAGAACAACCGAGTCACTGTGCTTGTCTCGCCTCCTATCTCTGGGAAGACGTCAATACTGCAGCTCTTCGCAGTAGCATTCACTGATGAGCTACACTGCGTGTACGTCAACTGCGAAGCTCTGAAACGCTCTGGTTGCTCGTGCTACGATGTGGTTAGAGAGCTTGGTCGCCGAGCTAAAAGCAGTAGTAGCGAGCGAATCGATGTCACCATACTGGACGACGCACAAAGAAACCTACGGCGAAAGTGAGTTTTGGATCGCACTCGTCAAGATGGCGTCATTGTTCGTGCCTGATGGCGTCAAGTTCACCATCTCGGCCACGCTTTCGTTGACAGAGTACCGTCGTTCCCAGTGCCTCGCTAGGTTCCGCTGTCTCCCGACGTTTGCACGAGAAGCATTCTTGCTAGCGGGCCAAGAAGCCAGTGAGTGTATCAAGCTTGAGAGCTCTGCAATGGAAGAGTTCAGTGCCAAGCTGGCATCCATGGAGGCGCTCGAAGGGGCGACACTCCGACATTGCGGAGGGCTCGTTGGCGTATTGCGAGTCTCAATGGCGCAATTTCACGAGCGATTTCCAACCGAGTCGTTCTTCAACCTGCGGGAATTAACAGTGCTGCGGTTCTACCTGTCCAGATCAGTGCTGCTTTGGGGGCCTCCATCGTCCCCATTTGACGCCACATAGTCACGCAATTTGAGAAATCGTGATCAAGCGCTTGGTGAACGAGCCAGAGCCATCAGCTCCAGCACCACGATGCGGACGAGTTGCAGCAGCTGAAGAAGGCGGGGGTCTTGGTTCAGTGCGATGGATTGCTGGCTTTTGCGTCTCCTTTGGGTCGTATGGTCTACTGGGACGCGTTCTATTCGGATCGCTTGGATGGTGATGGTCCAGATTCGCTCAACGCGCTGATTTAGAGTATCATTGAGAGCCTCCTGTCTGCGATTGAGATCCAGCACTTGCCGATGAATGAAGGTCCTGGGTACTTCCTGCACCTGCTTACGGAAGCGCTGGATTGTAATACTAGCACACCGTTCGCTATTTGTCCAGAACTTGCTGATCTGTTCCCTAGTGATGAACCTGCTGTTGCTGGTGAACATTCCCCACGGATGGCCGATGGAGCGATGGTTTTCTATCCGAGTTCCGACGACGTTTGCTGGAGCATCGGGGTTCAGGTCGGCTCTGTTAGGATTCGCGAACGCCTTGATCGATTTACTGGAGCATACGCGCCGATTGGCTTTGACAACTATGTGGTGATTGCCTTCCAGCTTCAGGTGAACCAACTGAAGGGTTGACAGCAGTCGAACTACATCCGAGCCGAGTCTTGGTCTTCTTTCAGTGTGGCTTTGGGGTCTGCGAGTGCTGCTTTCGGATGGAAACCGAGCGAGGATTTTGATGTTAAAGCAGCAGTAGGTGCATAATTGCTGAGTAAAACCGACAATAAGTACAAGTGCTGGTAAACATGCGCATGTGTGCTCAGATAATTGAATCGCGTTTAATTGTTATGATAATGTTGGCGTAGTCTAGCGGCTTCGTTATGAGGCTTGTAAGGGTTGGAGCAATTACTTCTTGCCTCCCTTCTTGCCACCCTTCTTGGTGTCCTGCGCGGCTGGCGCTGGGGCTTCCTTGGCAGCTGGCTGCTTCTTTGCTGCTGGCGCTGGAGCGGCGGTGGCAGCCTTCTTCTCTGGCTGGGCCTTCTGCTCCTGCTTGGCGTTCTGCTTCTTGTTGGCCATGGTGATGGAAGTAAGGGGAAGAGCTTGGAGGTGGGGTGTTGGCTTGACTTGTGTGCTTGGAGGCGGATGTGAAAGTGAGTTGAAATGAAGTGGAAGTAAAGAAAGCATTCTGCGGTGATGAAGCTACCGGTCGTTGCTAAACCTTACCAGCGCGCGAGAGTGTTGCCACCACATGTGCCGGGTCAGGTCCTGTGAGAAGCTGCGAAACGGGTGCGATCGCATCGTGAAAAAGAATAGAAATCCATAGAAATCCACATTGAAGCGAATGCGACGAGGAGAGTGGCCACTCACGCACCCATTCACTGCGCTGCATTCACTGCTGTGCTCAGAGCGGCTGGTCCAAATCTGACGGCTTGGGTTTCAAACCAGAGCCGATCCGCTGGTAAGAAGTAGTGAGAATAGTATGTAGATAACAAGGGTGGTCTGGCTCCAGCCTCGGAGTATATTGGAGTACTGCCTCTGAGAACCTGTGACGGAAACGACCGACGCACCCTCAGAATAAGCGATGCCGGTGCAATTTCCACAATGAAATGGGAACAAAGAGCCCACGTTTCGCGACCAGGCAACGAGAAAAAGTTCCCATGCTGGAACTAGAGACTGCCTTGGTAGACAAGGGGTTGTTGTTTCAAAGTGTAGGAGCACTCAACCAATTGACCAAGAGATTTCAAGAGGCTAGCGTCTACAGGCACGGTCGTTCAGAGGCACTAATAAAAGCACACTGTTTGTTTGGGGTGTCGCTCTCAGAATAAGGCGTGGTGCGGCGCGGCGCTGCATGAGAAGTGCAGTCGTTCTTATGCTTCAGATGCAGTGCATGTGAATAGCTGCCGTGAAGCGTCATTTGTCAGAACCGTTCGGATAAATGGATCGCGTTTAATTGTTATGATAATGTTGGCGTAGTCTAGCGGCTTCGTTATGAGG